>JASDQU010010194.1:153848-182600 GCA_032191745.1 Picea mariana
AGTTGTTGCTGAAAAACCCCAAGGATTGTAGCCCGTAATAAAAAGAAAATTGTACATACATCTTGTGTTCTTTGTGTTCCTTGTGGTGATGACTTGTTGATGATATATTGCTGATATGTGTTGAAATTTAACTGGTTATAAATGAAAACAATGAGTAATGAGTTAATGGTGATTGTTAACTAAGGAGTTTTGGGAAAAAGAGCCCTACACTGTTCACCCCCCCTCTCAGTGTAGTCGGTGTGTCCAACAAATATGTCCTAGATATTAGATTTCTTTTTGGAAGAATGGACATTTAGTTAGTTTCCCATACAACTTATGTTCTCTACGGCATTGAAGTAAAAATATTAAGTATTTTTTATGCTGTCATTCATTTATGGAGTAAATAAGGATATCATCTAAAAATACTTGAACACAATGGTCCAGATATTTGTGGAACACACTATTCATCAATTTCATAAATGTTGTTGGGAAATTGGTTAAACCAAATGGGACTATGGTAAATTCATAGTGACCAAAACTTGTTCTGAATGCATTCTTTGGTATTTCCTCTTCCTTAATTCTTATTTGGTGGTATCCTGATTGCAAGTCTATCTTGGAGAATACTGAGACTCCCTTTAGTTGATCAAAGAGGTCATAAATGTGAGGCAAAGGGTACCTATTTCTAATGTTGGATTTATTCAGATCACGATAATCAATGCATAACCTGAGGGTTCCATATTTATTCTTCACAAAGATCACATGTGATCCCCAAGGTGATATGTTAGGTCTGATCATTCCTCGATTGAGAAGTTCCTTGATTTTCACACCCAACTCATTAAGTTTTGGAACTATCATTCGTTATGGTGTTTTATATATAGGTTTTGTTCTAGGTTTCAGGAAAATAGTGAAATTGAATTCTTGTACAAGAGGCGAGCATGGTAGCTTTGGAGGAAATACATCCGCAAATTTAGAGAGTATTAGATGTATCTTATTACAAGTGTTTTCATCTTCACTAGTCATCTCAACTACATAAATCTTACACCCCTTCCTCATACATTTTTTAACCTTCCTGGATGAAATGAGGCATAAGGTAACTTCTCACTTAATCCATTCAATCAATGTAGTTTCCCCTTGATCATTTTGGCAAAGAACCCTTTTTTTATAGAAATCTACCAGTGCTAGATGGAATTCAAGCCAATCCATTCCTAAAATTAAGTCATAAGTTCCTAGAGTTGTTCTATACAAGTTCATTTTTATGACACAACCCCCGATGTCAATGACACAATTTCTCACCAAAGGACCTACTGATTACTTAACATCGGATGCCATTTCTACCAACTTAAAGTCATTTTGGTCATGAGATACCATCCCACATCTAATTAGAGAAGAAGGGGGAATAAAATTGTCAGTGGCACAAGAATCAATCAATACAGAAACAAGAATGTTTGCAATCATACCCGCAGATTCTATCACTGTGGCTTGGCGCTCAACTTGGTGATGGTTTATGGCAGCATGAATTCGATGTCGTGCCCGAGGTTTCTCCCTTTCTGCAGTATGTCCCTATTTTATGGACCCAACTAGAAATATTTGATACTTTGGGAATTTTCTTCTATAATGAGGACCTCCACATTCCCAACATTTTAGTTGGCCTTGATCCTCTATCTTTTCTCGAACTTGTCCACCATGTCCTCTGCCTCTTCTGTCGGTTCCTCTCTAGTAGGGTTGACCCCTCTGTATTTCTGGAGGTGCCTCATAGGTCATACTAGAAACCCTAGCTATATTAATTTTCCTACGATGGAGTCCATACCAACACCCCCCAACTCTCATGATCCTATCGTTGGAGGGTTCCTTCATTGTTTTCTCAAGATATTTCATTTGATTCTTCATATCAATCATCCTTTGAACCTGTGTTTCTAAACATGTTGTTGCTTCCATAGTGGTGGGTTTCCACATGGCGACCTCAACTCAAACCAAAGGGTCGAGTCCATGTAGGAATATTTTATCTTGTATATTATCATCCTCCATATAGTCCACATGATGGACTAATGCGTGTAACTCCACTTCATAAGCTTCTATGGATCTACCATTCTATCTTACTACATGGAAGGATCTTACTTGTTGGTATCTATATTCCTCTGATAGGTATAAGGTTCTAAAGGATTCCTCAAACATTTCCCAGTAACTTGTAGTGACGTAAATTACATCTTAGTCTCTTCATTTACCCACAATGATAGAGCTTCTCCTTTAAGGAGACTCATTTCTATGTGTGCCTTTTCTATGGTAGAGTATGCTTTAAAGATAAGTGCTCTCTTAAATCCTATCACCCAATTTTCTTCTACCAGATCCCCATTTTTCCATGTGAACTCGAGTAATTTGTATTTTTGAACTTCTTTCATAATATCTAAGGATGCTTATCTCTCATCAGTATTGGAAAGAAGGTCCTGATCTTGTTTATGTTTCTGTTCCAACTCCCTTTCTTGAATTTCATCTATCTTTGGATTTTGACCTTGTTTGGTAATCCAGTCTTGTTTAACTCTTTGTTTTCCATGGATAACTATGTGCCCTCAAATATTTTTGTAACCATGTAATAATACAAGAAAATCATTGTCCACGTTATGCCAAATCTTGAGTGGACACAATATTGTTTCAAGCGGTTTAGTGGTCGTTGGGCATATCTTCCCAGTGGCAGTGATGATGTAAGGAGGAAACCATAGTCACATATACAATGCAATCACCCATTGTTTGACGGCAGTAGATATGTATGAAGATTTAATTATTAAGAAAAATAGAAAATTGTATATATTCATATATTTATGCATATACTTCTATGGTAACTGCATTAAGATAATGGAATATATGAAAATATTGTCCATCCAAGTATGCGAGAAACACTTTATTACTAGAATTACAAACTCCCACTAGACACATCGAGTGGAGAGTCCATAGATAGCCATAGTATAATTATCCACAAACAAAAGGACACATAACGTATTTTATTTTAAATCACCAGTGCTACATTGAATTTATTTCTCTACTCGTGATACCCTTTTCTATAGTTACGAGGATGATAGTGATTGTAAGATTTCTTAAGGAGATGGATATGGTAATTATGAGGTGGTTCTGATCGTAGGGTTTATTTTCTGCTATAAGTGTGACATGGATATGATTGTAGGGTTTGTGTTAGCTTACTAGCAGAAGCCTGATAGTTATCATATTATGGAAAATAGGTTCTTTAACTTTCCTGTTAACCCTAACATAATGTAAAAAAAGAATTTATAAAGTACAAACCATATCAAAATTGTTGAATGGATCTTCGTATTGGATATATTTATCTAAAGGTATTAAAATTCTTGATTGTTGTGAAACATTTTCCATGCCATTCTGTGTGATTCCCCTGGCCACGTCTTCATGGACTGATTTGTAGCCCTGGGTCATGAGAGGGCATTAGGTTTTATTAACCAAAAGTTTGAAGTTTGATCACTGAATTAAATCTCCCAAGAAAGAGCACAAATTGGATTAATATTTGTATAAATTTGCAACTATATGAGATTATAAAATAGAATAATATATAACTGCATAATAATTGAAAATCTACAGGTTAATGTTAGATCTACAAATTTTAACATTTAGATATAATAGTATGACAGACATGAGATCAAATTTTAACATTTATATCTAATAGTACAACATAGAGATCTAAGGTATAGAAACAAAATAAAATTGGGATCCCTCTTGTATCAATAACATAGATTTGTTGAACAAATTGGATTCGTAAACTATGATATTTATTTAAGGTAATGTTGTTTTCACTGTAGCGTTGAACCCAGATCCTAGATCTGAATATTTGTGGAAAAAAACAAGATTAATATGTTGCACTCCTATTTGAAGTACTCTTCTTAATGTTATGAGTATTATTAGAAAAACTGGTCTACCTCAAACACCAGATCTAGATTTGGATCTACAATTTTATCTTTATCTAAGTTAACTGGAGGCCTAGAGGCCTTTAGGGTTGAATATGGCTCTGATACCATATGCCAAATCTAGTTATGTTGGTTATAATTTTTTCTACAAAATAAATAAAGGACCATTGATAAATAACATAGGAAGCTTCAAAACTTACAGAATTACATGAGGAACACTGAGAAAAACAAAACTTCCTTGTTTGAAAGAACCAATGTACCTGTAATTTGAAGAATTCATAATTGTTGGGCTACTTGATCCTTGTCCTGAGCGATTGCAACCAAATGTGGGGGGCGAATCCCCACCCAACCGTAGACCTTGCTCCTCTAAATCTCTCAGTAATAGGTCACTCCCGAGCCCTCGATCTACTAATTGCCAGTTCTTCTTTAGCCTTGCTTTATTTGTTAAGCCATAAGATATTTCCTCTTCTCATTCTCCTCTATCCTTATATATAGGGTCCACTTGTGAGTATTTAATTATTTCTCTATCTTTTCCCATAAACTTGTCTTGCTTTTAGTGTTTTTCCATAAATTCCCTTTACTTATTTTATCCCTTTATTTTATTTTATTTTATTTGTTCCAATATATATATTTTTTTTTTAATTATTTATTATGATAATTATTATTATTGTTTATTTATAATAATATGAGGCATGACAAGATACCTTTTACTTTAAATGATAATTCATCAATCATTCATTAACTTTAAAACAATAAATGCATGTAAACTCAAATCACAGTACACATAGTTTAATTTGGAAACCCTTGTGGGATAAAACCACAAAAACTTATCTTTATAAATCTCTGTAGGAACCAAGATATTGTTACAAAGCATGTAGGAACCAACCTACTAGAGATACCAATCTCTTCAACTGAGCACCAACTCAAAAATATATTGTGTAGGCACCAACCTACTGGAGACACCAGTATCCTCAACTGAGAACCAACTTAGTAAGACCTATATAGGTACCAATCTAATATCTTCATACACATAAATTTTTTTACTTCACTTGCATGCTTCATACCTCATGCATTTGACATCATCATAATACCATTAACTTTTATGCTCTAGCACCTCTCCTTGCTTCATACCCCAAACATAGTTTCAAACCCCAATCATATTTATCCTTCATGCCCTAGCAAACCTCATAGCATCATTCCCATAATATAATTCCAGACTGCAACATCACAACCTCAAAACATCACACTTTGCAGAATCATATACCTTAGTCCTTCATAGCACACCCTTAGAACTCCAAGAAAATTCCTCTTTTGCACCTTTTATACCTTAAAAATATTCCCCATCTCCTCTTGTGCACCTCAGATCACTTTTGTGCACTTGTACTTTATCTTATGTCTTGGATACTCTTAAAATGCACATATATATCTTGTATTTATAGTGTTTCTGCATTCACTTATGGAGCCAACTTGTATAACTGGCTAGGCCAACCTGTACTTTTTGGTTGGGCCAACCTTACAAAATATTTCTTATCTCCTCATTCCTATGGAGTTAGAGGGGATTCCATATACTGCTGGAAAGGTATTGGAACAAAATTTTCAACCATATATCCTATGCTCCCATTTAATATATTTCTTCAAAGGAAAAAGTAATTCAAAGATAGGGTATCCAAACTTAGCCTTAAAAATCCAAAAACAATATTTCCATCAATCTCCATCATGCAATATTTATCTTGGACATTGGTAGTATCCCCCTGTATTTGACATCAATGACAACAATGTTTCCAACAATCTCCCCCTTTTTCATTGATGGAAACCCTTAGTCAATTCTATAATATTCCCCCTTTATACAATTTCTTCCTCTATCTGCAACTTCTCCCCCTTTGACATCAATGGAAAATAGTTTCCCCCCCTGAGCTTGTGCTTTCCTTTACTAACAAGATGAGAGGGATATCAATCCCATATTCTATTTTAGATATTCAAATGTGTCTCTGGGAAGAGGTTTAGTAAAATATCTGCAAGTTGTTCTTTGGTGGAAATGTATTCCAACTTCACACTTTGCTTGACTACATGTTCTCTTAGGAAGTGGCACTTGATGGGAATATGCTTCGTCTTTGAGTGCATAAAAAGATTATTTGAAATGTTGATTTCACTTGTGTTGTCAGAGATGATTGAGATTGGATAATCATATTCTACCTTGATATCCTTCAGTGTCTGCTTCATCTAGACAACTTGTGAGCAACATGTTGTTGCTTCAATATATTCAACTTATGTTGTGAATAGAGAGATTGAATTTTTCTTCTTGCTCAACCATGATACTAGATAGTTGGCTAGAAAGAATGCTCCTCCACTGGTACTTTTCTTGTCATCAATACTTCTTTCCCAATCTTCATCTGTATATGTTTTTAGAGTGAATTCCTTACTTCTTGAATACCTAAAGCCAAAGTCCAATGTTCCCTTCATATATCTGAATATTATTTTTGTTTCTTGCACACGTGTCTCATTTGGTGTATATTGAAATCTTGCAACCAATCCTACTACTTGCATGATGTCTAGCCTTGATGTTGTCACATATAGTAGGCTTCCCATCATTGATATGTACTGTGTTTTATTTTCTTATGGAGATTCATCATATTTTCTCATCTTACATCTTGTGATCATGAGTGTATTAACAAGTGCATAGTCTTCCATTCCCAATTTCTTCAAAATTTCCTTGATATATTTGGTCTGAGAAAAGAATATGCCTTTGTTGGATTGAGAAATTTGCAACCCTAGAAAGAATGACAATTATTCAAGCATTGACATCTCAAATTATGTTTTCATTTCTTCTGCAAACTTTTGGCTCATACCATCATCATTACTTCCAAATATGATATAATCCACATAAACGACAATGATTAACATATTTTCATTGTTTGTTTTGATGTAAAGATTGTTGTCTGCAACTCTTCTTTTGAAACCTTTTTGTTGTAGGTATTTTCAAAGTCTTGAATACACGGCTCTAGGAGTTTTCTTTAGTCCATAGAGTGCTTTCTTAAGTATATATACATGAAATTTTATTCTAACAACTGAAACCCTTCTAGCTGTTTAATATATACTTCTTCTAAATTTCCATTTAGAAAGGATGACTTGACATCCATTTGATATAATTTGAAGTTCTTGAAACATGCAAATGGAAAAAACATTTTGATTGCTTCTAATCTTGCAACTAGAACAAAGGTTTCTTCAAAGTCAATACCCTCAACTTGGGCAGACCCTTTACAAACCAATCTTTCTTGATTTATTACTACTTATCCATCTTCATCCAAATTTTTTTTTTGAAGACCCATTTGGTGCCAATCACATTCTTGTCTTTTTGTTCGGGCACAAGTTCCCATGTCTCATTCTTCTCAATATGATTTTGTTCTTCTTTCATAGAATTAACCCAATGCTTATCTTCACTAGATTGTGCAAAGTTCTTGGGCTCTATTTTAGATAGCAAGGAAAAGTTCAATCTTCTTCTAGTTTGAACTTTTGTATCTATATCACCAGGAATCTAATTTTCCAGATGATGCTTTTGAAAAAATCTAGATGGTGTCTTTGGATCTTGGTGTTCTATTTCTTATTTATTTTCTTCTTCCTCTTATTCTTCCTTTTCTCATTCTCTGTATATTGTCTCCTCTGGATATTCATTTATTTGTGAATTTTCCTTTTTAGGTATTGCTTCATCCACTCTTAAATCAATATTATCTACAACCTTGTGCAGCATTTTGTTGTAGCATTTATAGGCCTTGCTTTCATATGCATAGCCGAGAAAGATACCTTCATCTATTATGAAATCAAACTTGCCTAAATTATCTTCATTTCTCTTTATATAGCACTTGCTCCCAAATAATTTGAAGTATTTGAATGTGGTTGGTCTACCTTTCCATAATTCATAAGATGTCTTGCCGATGTTCACTATAATTTTTTCTCTATTCAAATTGTAGACCGTTGTGCTGATTGCTTCTCTCCAAAAGGTGTCTGGTAGTTTGGATTCATTCAACATTGTTCTAGACATTTCTAGTATAGTTATGTTCTTCCTTTCTACAACTCCATTTTGTTGTAGAGTCCTTGCTACTAAAAAATGTCTCTTGATTCCATGATTCTCACATAATTCATCAAATTCATAAGAGGCAAAATCACCTCCTTTGTCTTATCTTAAGCACTTGATTTTTAAATTAGTCTTATTTTTAACTAGGGATTTGAAAGCTTTAAACTTCTCAAATGATTTAAATTTTTCTTTAAGAAATGTAACCCATGTCATTCTTGTGTAATCATCAATAAGTAGCATAAAATAACTCTCACCTTTTAAAGTTTGTTTTCTTGGTTGCCCGTAGAGGCATGAGTGTACAAGTTCCAATGGATTTGATGTTGAGTACTCCTTTGTTTTGAAAATAATTCTCATTTTCTTCCCATGCTAACATGGCTTGCAAATAGTATCGATAGGTTTTGAGATCCTTGGCATTTATCTTACTGCTTGTCTTGTTGAGTTTTACTAAATTGTTAAATTTTATATGACCCATCCTTCTATGCCATAACCAAATTTCGTTTACTTGTCCCATACAACACTTTTCTCCTTTGAATTCATCAAGAACATACACATTGCTTGGGGTTCTATTTTCATTTTTCGCTAATCTTCCTGAACTTGCTTTCCTTATCTCACATCCTTTAAAATGAAAAATGAGGATGTACGCTTGATAACACATTTGACTGACACTTAAAATATTGTGCTTTAACCCTTCAACATACAAGACATTATGTGTTTTAGTGTTTCCATTATTAATACTAATGGTACCTTTTCCAACAATCCTTGCAGAACCATTATACCCAAAGGTAACACTGCCTCCTTTTTCTAACTTTAGGGTGATAACTTTGTTTGATTCCCTGTCTTTTGTTTTGAAAATCCACTATCAATGTACCATTGGCTTCCTTTGTCTTGAGCATACATTTCAAGTCCACATTCTTCCTTCTTTGGTTCTTCTTGCTTCCTTTTCCACACCTTCGTGTATTCTTCTCTATGCTTGGTAAGAACATCTTCTTCCCTATTTTGTTTAGGATACTTTATTATGTTGCTTCTAAAGTCATGTTCTATGTTCCCATAGTTATTGCACTTATAAAATTCAGTATTGTAATCAAGTAGGGGAGAAAACAAATTGTAGTTTCTA
Source organism: Picea mariana (assembly GCA_032191745.1). Classification (NCBI taxonomy): domain Eukaryota; kingdom Viridiplantae; phylum Streptophyta; class Pinopsida; order Pinales; family Pinaceae; genus Picea; species Picea mariana. Next base: position 162,931 of record JASDQU010010194.1, read on the forward strand.
TCAACAAACCCATGAGAACTTTTGGTTTTGTTGCTCACATAATCATTTTTTTTGTGACTAGAAGAATCAAAAACTAGTCGGGCATTTACTTGCATGACACAAGGCCGTGTTATCTAACTGCTACCACTATAACCTCCATGTGTGCCCATGATGATGCCCCATATGAGACACACAAGGTAAGATGGAGTTTTTAACCAATGAATTCACATAACTGAGTGCCTTAATTGTACACTCTGTCACTGAATGCCCTAAACCCCCATAGCACATAATCATTCTTTGATTTCTTATAAGAACCTTTATTTCTATCTCTCACATGATTACTTATTGCATACGATCTACAATCTATTGCTTTATGACCAAAATTATTGCAAGAAAAACAATAGCCTAGAAAGAGATTTTGGTATTGGGTTGTGAAATGCCTTCTTGGTGGAACAACTATTTTGAACTCGTGCTTGTTTTTATTGTGATAAGAATCAGGTTTTTGATGATCATTTCCTTTCCTACTTATTCTTTCATTGTTTATGGAGCCTTTGAGAATATTAACATATCTTTTAGGATTTTCTTCATTTTCCTTTTTAGATGGATTTGTGACCTTAGTACTTGCATCACCCTAGAGGGTATTTTGTTTTTCGTTGTATCCTAGACATGTCTTGATGAATGGTGATGGTAACTAAGAATATTATCCAAGATCTCAATACTTTTTCCAAAGTTCAAGATTCTACTCAACTGACCATTTTTTTCTCTAGTTCATTTCTTAAGGAAATGATTTCATCCTCTAGCTTCTCACAATTTTATTCCTTTTCTTTTAACTCGCTTCTCACCACTTCTTCTATCCTTTTTACCTCTTCCAGTTGAGTATTTAGGATGATAACTGTTTTTTTCTGTTTCATCAAGATCATGATCCTTCTTTTCACATTTCTGCAATTTCTCTTTCTACTTTTTATTCTTTCTCTCGAGTCTGTCTATTTATTCTAAGGCACTAATGAGTTTTTCTTCAAGATTCACTTACCCATCAATGCATTATTCCTTTGAATATGATTTTTCTTTCTGATTGTCTTCATTTTCTGTATTATTATACTTTGTATCCATGTCCATGAAGAGGAATTCTCCTTTATTAATATCAGAAACATGTCCATCACTTTCTTCAAACGAGCTATTGTCCTTTATAAAGTAAAAAATCTTATTATTAGTATATTTTCCTCTTTTGTGTTTATAAGGTTTTCTTTTATTGTAATACTCTTATTAATTATCATTGTCTTTATCATCACCATCTTCCCTTTTTACATATGGACATTTAGCAACAAAATTTCCTACTCTACCACAATTAAAACATTTGAAAGGTAGTTTACCTTTGTATTTGCCAAATCCATTTTTTAGCTTTCTCATGACTTGTGCTTCTTTTGTATCGGATTTATGGATGGAACAATCATAGGATCTGTGTCATTTTGTCTTCTTTTATTCTTTGAAATTTGTTTCCTTCGGTGTTGGTTTTTCTTTTTCTATCCTCATCTCATATGCAGTGAGAATCCCATGCAATTCATCCGTTGTTAATGAATCATGATCCTTCATTTCTTCAATGGTAGAAACTTTGGAATCAATTATTAAGGGGAGTATATAGCACATTTTGTATAATCATCAGTTCATCAACCTTTTTGCCAAGTCCTCTGATGGTGTTGAAAATTTCATCAACACAGAGAAGATAGGTTGCAACATTCTCTTCATCTTTCATTTTCGGGCTCTCAAACTATCTTCTATGAGTTTGGAGATTTTCCTTCTTAACTTTTTCATCTCCTTCATAGATATTTTTAAGATTGTCCTAAATTTATTTTTCTGATATGCAATGCATCACCTTGAAAAACTCAAATTCTAATAGACCACACAAGATGAAATTCATGGCTTTTGCATTATTTTCACTAGACTTCTTCCTAGACACACTTGTTGGTGGAGTTGCTAGGGTTGTGTAAGCAGTCACGACTAATTACCAAATATCAAACCCAAGGGCCATTATATATGTTTGCATCCTTATTCTCTAGAAGGAATAGTTTGTTCTATCAAACAATGAACCCATGTTAGTGAATAAACCTTCTTGACTGACCATGTGTGCTCTTGATATCTACCTTCCAATGGTTAAATTGTTTTCGAAGGAGCCAACTCTAATACCAATTGTTGAACTTAATCTTATACTGAGAGGGGGGGAATTAGTATAAGATAATTTTTACTTGAAATAAGCATTCATGAATCATTCACTAACTTAAAACAATAAATGCATGTAAACTCAAATCACAATACACAAAGTTTAATTTGGAAACCCTTGTGGGAGAAAACCACAAAACTTATCTTTATAAATATATGTAGGCACCTACCTACTGTTACAAATATTGTAGGCACCAACCTACTAGAGACACCCATCTCTTCAGTTGAGCACCAACCTACTAGAGACATCAATCTCCTCAGATGAGTACCAACTCAGTAAGACCTGTATAGGTATAAATCTAAGATATTCATAAATAGAGTGATTTTGACTTCACCTGCATTATTCATAACTCATGCATTTCATAGAATTATCATACCCTTAACTTTAATGTTCTATCACCTCTCCTTACTTCATGCCCCAAACATAGCTTCAAACCCTGGTCAGATTTAGCCTGCACACTCTAGCGAACCTCATAACATCATCCCCAAAATATAATTCCAGACTGCAACATCAACCTCAAAAAAATGCACTTTGCAACATCATAGACCTTATTCCTTCACATCACACCCTTAAAACTCCAAGAAAACTCCTCTTGCACACATTTTACACCCCAATAATATTCCCAACTCCTCTTGGGAACCCCATATCTCTTCTGCGCACTTGTACTTTCTCTTCTTGCTTTGATGCTCTTTAAATGTGCACATCTATCCTGTATTTTTAGTGTTTCTTCATTCACTTATGGAGCCATCTTGTAAAACTAGCTGGGTCGACATGACATAATAGTTCATATCTCCTCATTACTATGGAGTTAGAGGGAGATCCATATACAGTTAGAAAGGTCTCAGAACAAAATTTTCAACCATATATCCTATGCTCACATTTGACCTAGGTCTTCCAAGTAAAAATTCCTTTAAAGATAGGGTATCCAAACTGAGCCTTAAAAATGTGAAAAAAAAATTCCAACAATATCCATCTCCTAATATTTATCTTGGACATTTGTAGTCTCCCCTTGTCTTTGGCACCAATGAAAACAATATTTCCAATAGGTATGGAACAAATTTGGTCACTCACGAGGTTTGAATGAGGGGTGTGAAATAAGGTGATAAACAATAATGTGATAACCTTATTCTTCTGTGACCATTAGTCTATAAACAAGGGCGACAAAGATTGAGTTAACAATGTCTCAATAGGTACACCCTTTTTGTCACCAAAAAAGTTGGATACTTGAAGGGAATGTGAAAACATGGCTCCCTTAGAATGTATTGAAAGGTAATTTTTGAAGGGCATGAAGAAACATTTCACCTACAGTATCGGTTACAAATTAACAAGTTTATAGTGAAATAAGTTTGATTAAAGAATATAAAAGATGTTTTCCTTAGTATGTAAATTTTATTTACAATGATAAAAATGATCATATAGTTTATGCATTTTACATAAAGTAAAAAGTTAATTAAATGGATAGTAGTATGAATAAGCATATATATTATTTAATATCTCATAACACATAAAAATGATATAGTTAATTAAAATTTATTAAGAAAGATAAATACATTTGACGAGTGTGCATGAAATGAAAATAAAGTAATTATGAATTAACTAAAATTAATTACTAGTGCAGCCACAAATCAAGGAGAAGAAAGAGGAAAAAGAATTCAAATTCAAATAGAAGTTTGGGAAAATAAAAGTGGGTGGGGAGAATTTAAAGCGAGCTAGTAAATAACTAAAGTAGTAACTCCATGTGCACCCACTCAAATAGGAAATGAGGAGTGGATCAAGGGAACAACTAAGATTGAAATAAGAAACATGGGAGTTGGATGAGGATAATTGATTATTCTACATTTTAAAATAAGTAATTACTTGTGCACATGAGCATATGAGTGACACATGGGTGGGTGAATAATAGGTGATCAATAATTTAGTAAATTAAATTTTTGCATGAATTGGACAAGTGGCTTGATCCACAGACCTATAAAAGGAAATATTAAGCTAAGAAGAAAACATTTTTTGTACCCTAATGTTGGATGGTTTTCATAACGTTTGAGAAATTTATAATGGTGATTGTTGAGAGATTGGTCCATTGAAGTGTGTTGTGAAGTGGGGATTTTCTTCCAAATCTTGGTGGTTTCACTCTTCGCTTATTGTTATATTAGTATGTTCTATGCAGGCCCATTGTAGCTTGGGGGTACTTTGGGAAGGAGAGAACCCATATGAGTTGGTAGGGTGGTTAATCAATAGATTATCTAAGGATTGACAAGATGACACATGGTGGATTTGGGCTAGTCATTCAAAGGTTCAACAAATCACGAGTCTATTCTATGGTAATTCTTGTGTACATATTTTTATGAAATATTATTTTGTTAGATTTGATAAATTAAGTTTCAGGTTGATTGTATTTATAAATTGATAAATACTTGATTCAAGGGACTTGTGTCTTACTTAGAGGAATTGCACCTCTAATCTGAAAGTGTGTATGTGCGTATTCTAGCTAAAAGGAAGTGCCTTACTTTGGTGGAAGACCCTATTTCCATGGTTAGGGATGAATGTGTCTCAAATTTCATGGGAATTATTCAAGGATCCTTTTAGATATTTCTACCTTTATGAGGAGTTTGTTTGAATACAATTGGATGAGTTAAACTCATTAATATATAATAGTAGTTTAGTACCTGAATATGAGGATAGTTTCACGGGATTGTTGAGATATCAATTTTGTTAAGTTGAACCTTTGGTTGCAATAATTAGAAGTGTATTTCAATGTCCATAATTTAGATGAACAGAAAAAAAAATTCATTTTTCCCAACATAAACTAGAGGTCCAAACATTAATCTGGTGGGAAATCCACACAAAGACAATTAGGATGGAGGGTGATCCAATAGTAACTAAGTGGGAGGATTTTAAAACCCTCATCAAGTCTTATTTATACCCTATTGGGTATGTGGAGGACCAGCGAAACCATTGGCATCACTTCAGGTAGAGACAATGGTAGAGTGTGCAAGAGTACACCATCAAATTTAGGAAGATGTTGATCATCCTAGGTATATCTCATAAGAACCCAAATGTACTCCTCAAGTATCTAGGGGGTATACATAGTCATTTGTGAAAGTAAGTGATGCTATTCATGTTGAATTTTGTAACTATGGTCGGTCTTCATAATGTGAAAAGTGAAAAGTGAAAAGTCGTGTTTGTTGGGGAGGTTGGTTTCGTATAAATAAGGAGCCAATTTGACTCATTTTTAACTTAATAAATTCACATCTCCTAGTAAATATATGTGATCGTATCTTATAGAAAAATCAACAGGGTATTGTAGTGGGACTGGGCCTGATTCCCTCACGGGAGGGCCTAGGTAAATGGAAGGGAAATGAAAACCTATGAGAATTAGGTGATGGATTGATTCAGTGTGTTTGGTTGTCCATTGAATTTGCACGTGGAGGAGATTGGTCATGTTGATCAAAGAGAAGGTGTTGAGTATGCCAAATTTTTTGATTAGTAGGGTGTTAGTTTACTGGTTGATATGGATCAATTTCTAAGATATATAACACCTTTTTTTCCAACATTCACCTGAGAGAGAGCCATAATTAAACTTCGATATCTAGGAAAGAATGTTTTGGTGTGCTTTCCATTAATATGGAATTTTCCTCCTTATGGATTTTAAGTAAGACCAATTTGACTTGTTGGAGCATTAGCATTGGACAATGGACTACATAATATCACGGTTCAAGAATTCGTACAAGACAAGAAAGTGCCGCTACCAATGGATTTTATAGTGACTTGGATGTGCCTGATCTCTGGGAACCTATGCAGTCATTACTTTCCAATACATGTATCTCTTTTTGAAATCTATAAGCAACACCATAAATATCTAGAAGGTCCTACCATTTAGAATTAAGAAGGGGTATTTTAATAAAAATGTAAAATGATGGTAATTTGAGTTGCTAGTGGGTATATCTAATAGGTAAGATCTATTGGTTTGTGTTGTGGCCTATGGGTATGTCCTAGATTGCTACCCGATCCATACGCAAGATATGTTCCTTGGAAGATACCTAAATTATGTTGTGCAATCGTTACACGCGGTTGGGTTCTCATAATGAAAATGACAATATGTTACTGAATACTGAAGGCAGTGGAAAATCATGGACCGATGATGATTGGTTGACTTAGATCGTTATATTGTGTGCTAGGGTTAGAAACCATTTGTAGTGAATTATTATGGCAGGTTGCTCTGAGAGGCTTCAAAGATATTTTCCTTTTGTGTGGTGACAAAGAAATCAACCCAGTCTATAATGTTGTCGAGAGGAAATTGAAAACCTTCCAGCTACAAGAGGATAAAAAACACTTGTATGAGTTCTGGGATAGAGAATTTATTCTAGAACAACAACCTCATTTAGACTTTGGTTGTCGTATTCCTGGAAAATGATAAAGAAGTCTGGATGTGGACACGACCCTATGTGAATGGAGGCTTCATCATCTACGGGGTTATTGAGAAATATTGTCACAAGGTCGCCACCTTGATCATTATCTGTATCATGAATAGGAAGTGTGTTTGCAAGGATCACTGCAACAAACTTAAGAGTAGGAAATGTTCTTGTTTTTCTCTTATTTTTTTCTGGGAAAGTTACCATGGAAATTCTTGTTCCATGGAGATGTTATTGTCCTTTTTCCAGGAAGGTTACCATGGATACTTGTTTAGTAGATTGTGGTGATTCTAGAAACATGATAATTTACCAATATTATTATACTATGATTGAGGAAGAATTATACATAGAACAACCTCAAGGATTTGTGATCCATGGGAAAGAGTCCCATGTGTGCATACTAAAGAAATCCTTGTATGGACTCAAGCAAGTTCCCCGTACATGGTATTCGAGAATTGATGGATACCTGTTGAGCTTGGGATTCACCAAAAGCATTGTGGATCCCAAAATTTACAATAAGGTTCATTGATCCATATCTCTGAAAGATTCACATAGATATACAAAGAACAATAGCAGAGATACAATGGAACTTAACTTCTATTAAATAAGAAATCTGTTGAAACTGTAAAATGCAGAATGAAAATAATCTTTCTTGAATGGTGGTAGCTAATCTCTGAGAAGAGATGTGGTGGCTACACACATTCTTATGATCACATTACAATGAGGCCTCCAGGAATTTTTATCATCCATAAGTAAGTAGAAAACCCTAGACATCCAAAAACCTAATACTAGGAGATAAAGCACCAAAATTCACATGGGCCCCAATGGGGTAAGTTGGTACATCAACTTCTCGAGGTCGTAAATTTTGCATGCGATCTTTGTTTCGGGAATTTGATACCTCATCAAAAGGGTCTATTTGATAAGTACAACATTCATTGGGGGCCAAGGTATGCTGGTGGGAACCCTTGCCCCCCAAAATTCCCAAAAAAAACGTCGTTTAAGGCCCCCAAAATTCCCAAAAAAAACGTCGTTTAAGGCCTCAAAACAATCCCGAAAGTTTGGGACTCGAAATTCTATTAAAAAACTTCCAAGATGAAAACTATAACTACCACGATGAAAGTTGTATGTGATTCAGCTGGAAGAGGTGGGTGGCCATCGATATCCACCTGGATCATTGATGGTGAATAAACTCTAATTCTAGTACTATACGTTGATGATTTGTTCCTTACTGGGGAAAAACACTTGATAGATCAGTGCATGATGGATTTGACTTCTGAGTTTGAAATGAAAGACTTGTGTCTAATGCACTAGTTCTTAGGGTTAGAAGTGTGGAAAAGATCTGATGGGATTTTCCTTTCACAAGTAAAGTATTCAATAGATATCCTAAATAATTTTAGGATGATGGACTGCAAGTCCATGGTGATACCCATGATATCAAATTTCAAGAAGCTGAATGAGAAATCTTCAGACTCAAAATTGGTGGACTCTCGATGTACATACAACTAGTTGGGTCCCTGAAGTACTTGGTGAAGACCATGCCATATATATTCTTTATTGTGAGTGCATTGAGTCAGTTCATGAGTGAACCAAGGCAATTGCATTGGGTTGCTGCAAAACATGTGTTGAGCTACCTACATGATACAACTGGGTATGGAGTCAGATACTTATCAAGTGGAGAACTAATGCTCCATGGTTATACATACTTTTAATGGGTAGGGAGTGCATTGGATAGAAAGAGCACTTCAGGGTTTTTCTTTAGCTTGGGTTCTGCTATGACTTCCTATCTTAGCAGGAAGCAAAATTTCGTAGCACACAATACAACAGAGGCAGAGTACATAGCAACTAGTGTGGCAGTCCACAAAGTAGTATGGCTTCATAAGTTGGTATCTGGACTATTTGACCAAGTGATGGACTTGACCGTGATATACTGTGATAATCAAAGTTATGTGAAGATTTTAGAGAACCCCGTGTTCCATGGCAAGTCGAAGCACATTGAGATCAAGTACTACTACATCCGTGATAAAGTCTGGAAGGGATAAGTGAAGCTCTAGTACATCTCCACCAATGAGAAGATAACATATATTCTGACGAAGTCCTTGTCCAAAGGGAAGTTTGTATACTTCAAGGACAAGTTGGGGCTTGTAGAGACTACTCCCTTGGTTGAGAGGGAGTTTTGATATTCTTTCATTGTGGATAGTTAATATGTTGGTGGATTGGCATTCTCCCTGTAGAGAATGGTCTAGGTTGGACATATTGTTGATGTATCATGGACTGACATTTTCTGTGGAAAATGGTCGAGGACTTACATTCTCCTATGGATAAAATGGTGACCTGATCAAGATGAATGGTCCGCCCCCTATGGAACGGATGGTGACCTGATTAGGGAGGTTGGTATAGGACTAAAATTTTATCTATGGCACATATGGTTACCTGATTAGAGAAAATGGTCCGAGACTAACATTGTTTTATGGAACATGTAGTGACCTGATTATAAGAATGGTCCCTACTACCCACGGTGTTGCTTTTAGCATCTGAGAGAGCTGGCATTTTCCCTACAACACATATAGTGACCCGATTAGGGAAAATGGTCTAGGATTAACATTCTTCTTATTGACGCCCAAAAGCGCAACGTAATAACCCTGCCTGCAAATGGGTTGCAATGCATTATTATTTATATACATATATATTAATAATATACTATATAGGTGGGACCCCCTTGTTTAAATCATGGTGAAAAAAAATGCTTCTCTGAATAACGCTCTTGAAAAATTTACGAAACAATTTTACAGTTTGAGAAAAACATAGGAGTTCGAACAAGTTTTCACATGCAATCAATGATGATAAGGGTTGGTAATTTAAAAGTCAAAAGAAAGTTTGAAGTGACAATCACTTTGGTTATAACTGCTATACATATACTTTGGCATATGGTTAAAATTTGAACTTCAACTCACACACACATTGGTTATGACATATTGGGTTCATGGCATATTGTGTTCATGGTATTGGTTATGTTTGGTGGACAATAGTTATGATTTATGCAATTGTTTTGAGGTCAATTCGGTGTTTGCAAATTGGAACTTGTTAGAAGTGAATATGGGACATATTATGTTATGGTGTTGGTATAAAAACTATGGTGTAGGGGGGTTTTCATTTCAAATTGGAAAATTGGAAGTGACATCTTGGATTTGAATATGGTTGATAAATTTATTTAATGAAGGTTTGGATGCACTCCATCCTAGCTATGGTTGATAGAAATTAATGAGAGGGTGGAGAAGCAACATGCATTTAATGCACGTCATTCTTACCCCACCTCGAGATCACCACCCTCACTTTGTCGTGCATTTTTGGTTGCTCTTGTTATTTTTCCTCCGTTTCGCTCGGTCGTTGGGAGATAGTGGTGGTATTTGTTTTTTTTCGGTGCTTTCCTCACATGTATGGTGACTCTCGCCCTTCCATTAATCATTGTAACCAAGCTCTGGATAGAATATATGTGTTGTCTCTTAGAATTTTCATACAGGTTGTTTTCTTTCTGAAAGATACAATGGTTGAATGTATGCTCTCTCTGTGAAAATGATATTGGTTGGCGTTTTGAATATTGCAAGTTGGAATTTGTTTAATGCTCCTTCATTTTGAGGTTATTTGGTTATGGTTGCACCTAGGGTGGATGAATGGTTATTATTGCTCCCGACTATTGATAGAATTTATGAAAAAAATGTTCTTTTTCCACCCATGTCTCGTGGTATAATCCTGGAGGGTTTTTATGGTAAACAAAAAGAGACAGATGGGTTATGGGTTCTTTTAATGTGGTTATTCTTACCTTTTTCTCAATCCATGAAAGGCTTGTGGCCCTGTCCAGTTGACATTCCACATTTTTTGAATGTATGCAAATTCGGGTTTTTTCCTTGCGGCCACCTTAGAAGCGATTGTGTCAAACTTTGTTGTAAAAATGATGGAGGTTTTGGTTTCATTTTACAAACCCCACTTGCAGAATTGTCTCACCACCTGACCGTTCAGACCTCGTTCTTCCTTGTTGTGACCATTGTAAACTCAAACTTGGGTTTTGAAATGGTTATGTGTTGACCCGACATTAGAGAGATTTGTTACTTGCATTGAATCTTGGTTCGTTGGTTGACTACCTACGGGGGTTTTGGTCGATTTTGAAGGTTGTATAGTGAATAAATAAAAGAGCACCAGGGTTTCGAAGCCATCCTGTCACATAGAAATTACTAAAAGTTGTGATACCATCCTCGTACGTTGAAGAGTTGTTGGCTTATGTTACACTCCATTGCATGCTTGATGCGGCCTAGTTTTAATTGTTGGAATGATTATGTTGATAGTCTATCATATAAAAAGAAATCTGCAAATAAAAAGAAACAAAATTGTACAATGGGAAGACTTTGGTTATAATGGTTTTGGCTTGGTGATGTTTGGATTCGTTTGATTTTTTATAAAAAGAAATGGTAACCAACTAATAAATAAAAGGTCTAGAACCCAGTCCATTGTGTAGCAATTAAAATTGGCTTGATATAAATTATTAAGGTCGATGGCATGTTCTTTTCCTCGGCTTCCCCATGTATGTTCTAAGCGATTTGGATATGGTCGTTGTTAGTTGGAATTACGAACAGTCTGTATATAAATTGTTTTGTTGTTTGATCAAACATGTATGAATAAAAGGTGGAAATTAAATGGGTGAGTTTGAAAATCTTGGAGTTCTACTTTGGGTTTGATATGGAAGTTGATGTGTCTTAAACCTTGAGATTGCGTACAGTTAATTTTTTTTTGGGGAAATTGAGGGTATGTCATTTTAAAGAATAAATATTATTTTATATAATAGAAAATTATCCATCTCATTTCCCACTCATTATACCAATTTTCGCTCCTTACAATCCCACCATCTTCCCAAATTCATTTTAATTATGTGTTCTGTTATTATGAATTGCATTTTAAAACAAGTAATAAAAAGGAAAAGGAAGTGACTGACATTTGAAATTTGGAAATGGAAATATTTTTTTTATGGAAGTTGCATTTGTGTTTGCCTGAACAATATCCTCTAGTGGTTCCCATCCATGCTACCAATTTTCTCTCATTATAACCCCCCTATCTTCCCAATATCCCTATCATTCCCTATTCAATAGAAATTAATTATTGATTTGAGTAGTATGATGAATGGATGGATTGCAAGTGCTTCTATTGTGAATGATATAGCCAACCTTTGATTTTATTTAGGTAGGGTATTGATGAGTGGATATTCAAGAGCTTTCATAGCTAATTGGAACGTTTATTTAGGATGAGTTTCTTTAGCAGAGGCAATAATGGAAGAGGCAATAGAGGCAGAGGAATTTGGCAAAGAGGTCATAGAAGACCTCGATTTTCCATACATTTTGATGTCGATCCACAAGAATTGAATCATATTTTTCAAGCCAGGTTCTTCAACCTAGTTGGTCATGGGATCCTCCAGCCCCAACCTGAAAGACCTCCCTTCCAAGCACATCAAAAAAATTTCGGTATCTAAGTCCCTCCTAATGTATCAATGCAGCCAGAACCTCCTGCCAATGATGGTTTGGAAGAGATTGTCCACCATCCTGCTATTCATCACCACGATTGGCCTACTGATTCTTTTCCATTACCCCCTCCGCCACCACCAAAGTATCAAGTTTCCCAAGCTGACCATGTCGTCTCACCCATGCAGTCATCTCATGCTAGTAAGAGGTTAAAAAATGATGTTCCCAAGCCTATGCAGGATAAAGGAAAAGGGGTGGCCATTGCCTCGAAATCATCCAATGAGTCCTATGAATCCGTGTTCTCCCACCTTCATCTTAAATATGATTGTTCTCATGTTATCAACGCAGTTAGGCCTCAAGGTTCCAATCAGCCTAAGGTTGCCACAAAAAGATCAAAAGGCGACAACAATGAAAAGAGGCCAAATGCTTCTCATAGTAAATACAGTTTTTGATGATGTTTAAATTGAAATTTTTATGTAGAAGATATTCCTTTCACTTTGACAATATTTAGGAAAACAAGCATATATTTAGGCAGTTTTTTTGGACAACATGGATATAATGTTATTTTTGGATATGGTCATATTATATTTTGTTAACATTTAAATATTTGATTATAAATATGAGCACGGGAGTTTCAAGGAGGATATTTGAATCAAATGATAGAGTTTTATATTTCATGTTTGATGATTATTAAAAGAAATAATTGGGAGTCACAAGTGGTCCCACCTATTTATTTATTATTTAAGTAGACCCTTATTTATATATACTATTATTATTTGTCTTAACTAATTAGTTAAGCTAATTTGGCTTAACTAAATAAATCTATTCAAACTAGCATAACTTATTGAAAAGGAATAAAATCTCAATGAGATGAAGAGACAAAAATGAGAGAATAGAAGGAGAACTACAACCATAAGGTTTGCTCTATACTAGTGAGATACTTTCAATTTTCATTCATTCTGAGTTTACTAACCCTCTTGATGAAAGCAGGGTCTTATTGAAGGCAACATGATTCAAAAACTGAATCACATATTTTAGGAGCTTGTTTTAAAGGTGTATGATTTATCCTTGGCAGTTTGTGTATTCTTGTTTGCTTATGAATTGAATTTCATGATTGATAAATAATATCTTGTAGAGTCAAATGACAAAATTTTGTGGCAAGCGGATCCATATATTTAGCTTCAATTTTATTTTTTTTGTCAGAGTATTTTTGTATGGTGCCCTTTAAGTATTCTAAATTTGACTTTGGTCCCTACCCTCACAGGGGTTTGTAAAGAGAACTCAGTTTTTTATCTTAGAATGAAATAAATATAAAAATCGGATTATTGTTTCAATCTCACACATGTGTTTTAATGATCTGGTTCACTCTTTTTCTTTTATCTCCATGTACACATTCTTGTAATTTCTGTACACATTCATGCAACTTTTGTTTAAGTTTTTTTATTTTGCATTCTTATATATAATATATAAAAACCAACCTTGGTCCCTTGTACTTAATACATGTGGATTAAGTGATTTTTTTTTAGGCTATAAACCTCGGGTGACATTCCCAACTATCTTGTCTTAGGCTGGAAAGATCTGAAAATGCTTCAGTAAGGTTTTCCATACCTTTTCCTCAACATTTATTTGGAGACCATACTAGGGAGGTCTTCCATATCTCTCTAGTTGATTGTATTCACAATTATATTCCAATTTTTATGTTTTGTCTAAATACATCTTGATTGATTTTCCCATAATAGTACCTATTGCAAGACAACCCAATATTGGAAACGATCTTGTTGACCAAACTAGCATTGCCTTGACCTTATTCAATACTATTTTAGAAACTTCTAGTACTCGCGTCGAACTTGAACTCTCTTGGGAAGTAATTGAAAGGGATATAAGTATCTGTGAACGTTGGGAAGACAGGCAAAGGAAACCCATAAATCAAAAGTAACCTCCCTTTTCCTAAATCCTTGGTTTTATTTTTCATGTCCTCAAATCCTCTCATCTCTCGAAGGAGAAGAGGGTTGTCCCTAGAATCTACTCCTATTTTTGAAATAGGAAGGAGGAAAATTGTTCTATCAAACCGAGAAAGTGCTCTAAGGTACACCTTATCTGACTTTTCCAGTTCACCTTTATCACACATACCTATCACCTTCAATATGACATCTATGGGTGGTGCTAGTGGCACTGGAGGTGCTTCCTCCTCACAACCTTCTGCTTGATCAGTAATTTGTAGCATACACAGTCATCAAGTCCCTATTCAATCCACTACCAATCCTACTAAAGTTATAAAGAAATATGGGATTTTCCAATTCGAGGAAGATGTTATGACCACCCCATGGCACATATCTTCTCCCTTGAATCTGACACCTTCCACCCATCCATTACCAAAGTTCAAGGAGCATTTACCTAGGTTTTTGGGAAATAATACCGTTACTACAAACAAACACCTAGTGGCATTTTCTAATGATTGTCATAATATAGGGGATAACGATAACAACACTTGCATGCGCTTATTTGTCAACTCCCTTGAAGGGAAATCTACAACCAATTTTTTTGATCTCTCTCCCAAAATTATTTCCACTTGGGAAGAGTTGGTTTATTGGTTCAAGTCCACTCATGGACAGTCCAAGATTCCACCTGAGAAGTTAAGGGAATACAACAAAATTTCCTATAAATATGGTGAAACCATTAAGTCTTTTAACCTTCGCTTCACCAAATTGTATAATCAAATCCTTGAACTAATCCATTTGCAAAATCAAGCCGCTTTCATGCATTATTATAATGCATTACCTTCTCTTTATCATCATAGACTTGAAGAAAAGGCGAACAAAAATCTTGGTTCCACTCTTCATACTTGCCTATAATATGAGGAGAAAATCGAAAGAACAGGTATGCCTAAAGGAGACTCGGTCAAGCAAACATATATGTCTTCCCTCCTACAACTCGTGCAAGATATAATAATAGGATGATAGCCTACGAACAAAAGGGAAATGCCTCTTCACTTTCCCTTGGGTAATCTTCTTCTTCCACGGTGCCTTTTAGGAATACTAATGAAAATCCTTTTCAACCAAATTCCATTATGTCTCGCAGTTGGTGTAACTTCTGCAAAGAAAATCATGAAGAAAGTACTTGCGAAGTTAAGAAAAATGCCAGAGATAAGATCTTTGGAAAAAGGCCCGATACCACAATCGATGTTCTAGATTGGGTTGAACCAGAAGATGTTATGATAATCAATACCAGGAACAAATCTTACAATGACAAGGGAAAATATGATCCTCCTCGTACTTATTCCTCCCCAAGCTTATCTTCACAAATTGTTGGTGCACAAGCTGTCAAAACTTTAGAGAATCAAGGAGAATTTTCTCTTCTTCCCTCTTATAAGTATAACATCCTTAACCAATTGGCTAATATCAAGGTTGATGCTACTCTTTTGGACATAGTTGTCCTCCCAGAGCAACAAAATCATCTCAAAAACTTTATGGAAGGTAAAATTTCTACTATAGCCAATATTTTTGAAGAGTCGAAAGAAGAAGATTCAACTGTAAATAAGATAGGTTTAAATCATTTTAGGAACCTTGTAAAAAAACCCCCTTTTATATATCTATAAAAATTATGGATAAAATAGATCATCGTTGCCTAATTGATGGAGGGTCTAGTCCAACTATAATATCTAAAATTATCATGGAGGAGCTTGTCATATCATGCACTAATGAAAATTCTAGAAGCATGCTCTCTTATAACAATTTGCAGCAATCAACTATAGGTAAAATCAAAGATGTAACCTTAGTTCTGTGTGCACATCCCAAAATAAGAACAACCCTCAATATCCAAGTAATTGATATTCCAGTGAGCAACTATTCAATTATTTTAGGAAGAGATTGGCAATCCTTAACTGGTGGATACCTTTCACTTGATGGAACACACTTGTCCATCCCTCAGAATGAAAATAACATTATAGTCCAGAGGGAAGGAAGAGTTTCACCATATATAGAGAGCGTTCCCCAACCTAATGTAAATTATCTGGAAGAATATTTGGGAGTGTAATCTATCTTTGTTGATGAGGGTGACACTATGCTTGAACCAATTGATCTTGATGATGGCATGTGGCACATGAATTTCAATGGCTCATGCTCAAACGAAGGTAATAGAGACAACATTATTCTATATTCTCCTATAGGTAAAATCCACAATTTCTCTTATAGGTTAGAATTTTCTTACACGAACAACGTCACTGAGTTCGAGGCCCTATTGTTAGTAATTGAAAATTAATATAACCTTGGTTGTGGCCACCTTACAGTTTTTGGTGATTATGAACTTGTTGTGAATCTTATACGTAAGATTTATTCACATATAAATAAGTTGCTTAAACGCTATAACCAAGTTGTTTGGATGCTCATTTCGAACATGTTATCATTTAACATCACTCATGTTAAGAGGGAACTAAATTCAATGGCTCATAGGCTAGTTGTGTTTGCAGCGTCCCCTACCCAACAACTTTTGTCTCAAAGACCTAATTTCACGTTCCAGTCTTTATATCGTCCCCACATCCCTGATAACGTAGAATCATGGTAAGTGTTCCTGAGTGATGAAGGAACTTGTGTTTTCATACAAAATGAACCGTTTAATCCCAAGGAAATCATATCTATGGAGGATGAAAAATTTCCTAAAGGCTTGACTCCTCTCGAAAGTTCATTTTCATCGAGTGATGTAGGAAACAAAGAAACACATAAGGAAGAGGAGTAAAAAAGGAAAGTTGATGACACCATTTCCTTGAACCTTGGGACAATCGAACCTCCAAAGATCATGTTGGCCCTTGAACAAGTTTTGGGACATCCTTGGTCAAGTTTGACTTATTTTGGGACTTCGACATCCTGTCGAAGACGAACCACAAGACAAAGCATAGATCGTGGGATCTCGGCCCCTTTTTTGTTCCTTTTTGGGATTTGGGAATATGTAACGGGTATGGGATGTCGACCCATGGGTTTACCCATGTTTAGGCCTATTTTGTAAAGTATAAATAAGTAGCTAGGTGACATAAGTAGGAGGCTGATAAGCTATGTGCTAAGTGCAAGTATGGTTTGTAAATGCTCTCTGCATATTGTGAGAAACTTGTAGAGCTAAGTGCATGTGGTTGTAATAGACTTTGAAAGGCTTTGTTCTAGACCTAGCTTAGGGAAGGAGGATCTGGCGAGGTGCACGCATATCTCCTGTCTTATGCGGAGTAGGGTTTTTGTGGCTCTATGCATGTAGATGACTGATTGAAGCTAATAAAGAAGAAGAGTTGGTGGACGTATCCCCAGGGTGGGGGTGAACCACATAAATACTATGTTATTCTGCTCTGTGCGATGTTCTAATGTGTTTATGTATTTACTTGCTAAGTGATTTGATATAGATAGATAGATAGATCTATTTATGCTGTGTGCTTGTGATGAATCTGGATGCTATATCTGACATAGGTGAATGTGCTTAGTGCTTGAATCTGCTAGATCTGATCCATTTGTTTATGTTAAGTGCTTAAATACATTAGATCTAGGTGAATGATGTGATGCTCTATTTTATCTACAAAGTAGATATTGGTTAAATAATGATGAACTAATGGTGCTAAGTGCTCTATCAAGTATTATAATCACAGATTTGTGTCCTAGATAAGGTTGCAGACACCTGAGTCCTACACCCACCCTTGCCTCTACCTCGGGTGAGACTTCATCTGCTTCGCAAGTGTTGGCGAAAGGGTCGGTAGTTAGGGTTTTGTTGGTGCGTTGTTGTAGCGTTGAACCCTGGGTCTACCCCTGTGCCAACAAATGGTTCCATTGTCGGGACTAAAACTGTGATTGCTGGGAACTGAGGAAGAAGAAGCTTTGTGCAAAGATCTGACCTCAAATTGTGGAAGCTCTATGCGTAGATCTGTTTCTCTAGTGTGCAATAATCTACTTAGTTTGACAAACTCTGTGCTAAGGAAAATAAGTTTGATTTGAAGAAAAGGGGTAAGATTTGAAAATTTTTTCCTCCGAGAAAAGTAAAAGTGAGAATTTTTTTATTAAAAGAGGTAAGTTCTTAAAGCTCCTTGCTTTGATAAAGGTAAGAATATTGAAAAGTTCTATATCTGAAAGCTTTGTGCTCTGTAGAGGTAAGATAAGTGGAAATTTTTGTTTCAACAATATGGATCTAGGTATGTTTGATAGATTCTATCATAGCTTGAAAACTAGGGTATTAATAGATGAAAGAATATTTGATATGAGTAGATCTGATAAGAATAGTGAAAAATATGTTATACCTATGCATAGAAAGAATGTTTGGACTAATAAGTATATGCAGAGTACTAGAAATAAATGTTTGCAGGTTAGCTACCATGATCCTAGTGCACAATACAGGAAAAGTTGGGGATCATTTAAAAGAAAGAGAGGATTAACCCTCTGTTACAGTTGTAGAAGACTGGGACATATTGCTAAGGAATTCCCTAGGAGAATACCTAGTTGTCTTTTTTGTAAAGCTATGGACCATAAAGTATTGGATTGCCCTAGAATGATTGCTAAGGTTGAAAGAATGAATATGAAACAAGAAAAACCTAAGGCCGATAAAAAAAATAAGATTATGATAGAATCCCAGAAAGAATCAGAGAAAGTATTGCTAAAGATGAAAGAAACCCTGAATGACCACTGACATGTCAGATTATCAGAGATCTCCAAACAAAAAGAATGCCTTGAAGCAAGAATATGAGACTTCGACATTGATTGTGTTCTAGATGAGGAAACACAGGTGAATATCATGACAGAGAGAACTTGGAAAGCTATAGGGAGTCCTGCTATGATTCCTTCATTAGGAGGAATAGGACTATTCAAAGGAAAGTTGATAAACCTATGTGAAAAGATCACCCGAATACCTATGAATGCCAATGGAACTTCGACAAAGGAAGATTTTGAGATTATTAAATTTATTGAGAACAGTGCCCCATTTACCATGTTACTAGGAAAACCTTCGATTGAAAGAGATCAGGCCAGAAGGCAAGAAGAAGAATAATTTTTAGATCAGAAGAAGAAAGAGTTAAAATAATTCATGACTAGAAGGATCACACACTTGATTGAAGAACAGAAGAACAGATCGAAGCTATTTAACACTAGAGACCCGGATGTCGAAGTTGCAAGAACACTAGAAGACCCACAAAAGATTGAAGTACCTATTCCAGATAAAGAAGAAGGATCACCCTAGAATCTTAGGAAAGAATCTCAACAACGCGAAGTAACTATGCCAAAAGAAGATAAGAATCAGAACGGAAAAAGGCATACCGAGATGAAGCTCACTGGGAAGAAGGCTAGAAAGCTAAGTAAGAAGAGAGCTAAGATCGACAAGTTGCAAAAGGTTCCATAGGGAATCTCGCAGAAGGAAAATTTGCAAAATTGGAACTTCGTCGAGATATCAGAACAACGACACATGGCACTTTGCCATGACGAAGCAATATAGCCATTGGGGACATTATAACCGTTAGACCAATTCTCCGAATGGGTAGAAAGACGTTTATGGATAGAAAAATTACCATCCGACCGTTGGGACCATGCCATAATGGACAAAACATAGTTAATG
>JASDQU010010194.1:184095-201428 GCA_032191745.1 Picea mariana
GGTATTCAAGCAACATGAATAAATAGTGGTAGTCAAATGTTTTTTTTCATACCTACTACAATCAGTTGAAGATAGCCATACAGTCCAAGCCTCACATGACTCCAAACACTCTACACCTATTCTGGCCCTTGATGAAGTTCAACGCAGATCGACATTTTATTTACATCACAGTGCGTGCCAACGAACAAAAGCAACATCTTCATTCCTACTATAAGTTAACAGAGGAGGACTTGGAAAAGATCACTAAAGACTGGTTGGTGGACCTCCTTATTCTAGTATACCCTCCAGAGATATCTGACATCGACAACCCATAAACAACGTAGGATACACCTGGACCTAGTAGAACAAAAAAGACCGAAGAGGTCCAAGAATTAGACAGCGCATCCGTGAAAATTGCTTCAATATCACCAGAGCAAGGAGATGATGGCAAAGAGTTGAATGAAAAATAAGTTGAACATAAGCAAGGAGATGAGGTTGATCCCCTGAAGAAGAGGAAAGGTTCACCTCTGAAACCTTCCTTCTATAAGAAATCGAAGGCCACCATGACCAAGATCCAGACTATCCTCACCTTCGATGACTTCGACTTCTTCATAGAAACCCTGCAAGATGCTTTGCTGGAAATAGCAAAGAATCAAGAAGCAAATCAAGAGGAGATGTATGATCGAATTGAGACTGAACTCCAAGGGGTACATTAGGCCCTACAGTCCATCTAAACAGTCTCCAATGCACCGAGAGAAACAAAATTGGGAGATGATCCAACCCAACTCCACTGCCTAGCCGATACATTCAAAGCTTGCCTTTGACGAGCACAGGAAGAAACAGAGAAAGCCACCCAGGCTTTGACACAAGTACAAGGATTACTTGTAGAGAAACTTAGTGCTGCAGAATAGAAAAATCGTTCTCTCCAAGCGAAGTTTGATGAAGAAAAAGCATAGCTACAACAAGAAAAGGAACAGTTGCTCGTAGAGCAACTTGAAGTAAAAGAAACAGTCAACAGAGAACTTCACTATGTGACAGTCTTAGAAATCAAGGCAGAAGATCGAGTTACACAGCAGGTGAACCTGCTCGCAGAATTCATCTAGTAGCTACAACAACGCATATCAGATTTGGAGCTATGCACTATACCTAAGATCCCACAAGATGTAAGAGACAAAAAAAAAGAAACCGCCCGGAGCACAGTTGAAAAGTTAAAGACTCTTACCCTGGAATGTAAGAAACTCACTGATCGCAGGGCCCAGACCTATGAACAACTCATAGAGAACTCAAAACTGAAGGCACTAGAGTTGCAGCTCCAAGAGGCAAATTATCAAGCCGAAAATATATAGGCGCAGTTGAAGCCCCTGTCAGCTGTGGAAATAATGAAGTTCTCCCAAGAGAAGAAGGCCGCCCAATAGTATACCACACTATCTAGAATAGAGTTATGGAAGTAACTCAGAGGCTCCAACCTGTACAAGATACGGCCTATCAGTTGTTTACAGAGGTAGAAGGCCAAGGAGCAGAGCTAGAGCAGGTTGTCATTATAGCTGAACATATTCTAGAGGGACGTATCAACGATGCATTCATCCAAGAGTTTGTTGAACAAGAGGTTGTAGAAAAACAACAAGTCGAAGCAGCTTGAGCCAAGCTCGAGGAATTTGAAGAAGAACTAGTCAATCTAGAGTGACTCGAGACGAGTCACAAGTGAGTGTTGAGGGCTATTGGACCTTGACCAATTTTTGGTAGATCCTTGGTCAAGTTTGACCTATTTTGGGACTTCGATAGCCTGTCAAAGACGGAGTGAAAGATGAAGTAGATATCATGGGATCTCGGCCCCTTTTTGGGTCCTTTTTGGGATTTGGGAAATGTAACGGGTATGGGATGTCATCCCATGGGTTTACCCATGTTTAGGCCTATTTTGTAAAGTATAAATAAGTAGCTAGGTGACATAAGTAGGAGGATGATATGATAAGTGATAAGTGCAACTATGGTTTGTAGATGCTCTGTGCATGTTGTGAGAAACTTGTAGAGCTAAGTGCAAGTGGTTGTACTAGATTGTGAAAGTGTTTGTGCTAGACCTAGCTAGGGGAAGGAGGATCTGGCGAGGTGCACGCAGATCTCTTGTCCTATGAGGAGTAAGGTTTTTGTGGCTCTATGCATGTAGATGACTGATTGAAGCTAATAAAGAAGAAGAGTTGGTGGACGTAGCCCTAGGGTGGGGGTGAATCATGTAAATACTGTGTTATTCTGCTCTGTGCGATGTTTTGATGTGTTTATGTCTTTACTTGCTAAGTACTTTGATATAGATAGATAGATAGACCTATTTATGTTGTGTGCTTATGATGAATCTAGATGTTAGATATGACATAGGTGAATGTGCTTAGTGCTTGAATTTGCTAGATCTGATCCATTTATTTATGTTAAGTGCTTAAATACATTAGATCTGGGTGAATGTTGCGATGCTCTGTTTTATCTGCAAAGTAGATATTGGTTAAATAATGATGAACTAACAGTGCTAAGTGATCTATCAAGTATTATAATCACAGATCTATGTCCCAGCTAAGGTTACAAACACCTGAGTCCTGCAAATACCCCTACCTCTACCTCAGGTGAGACTTCATCTTCTTTACAGGTGTTGCCGAAAGGGTCGGTAGTTAAGGTTTTGTTGGTGCGGTGTTGTATCGTTGAACCCTAGGTTTGTCCCTATGCCAACAGATCATTAAATTAGGTGCCCAGTGTTCTGATGAAGAAAAGGCAAAGTTCACAGAACTACTTCATGAATTTCAAGACGTTTTTGCATGGTCATATGAGGATCTTCGTGGTTTTGATCTTGTCCTCATACAACATGCCATTCCTATCAAGGAAGGGGTAAAAATAGTTAGGCAAAAACAAATACCTATCAACCCTGCGCTCAAAGCTACTATTAGGAAAGAATTGGAAAAATTATTGAAAGTTGTTATAATCTTTCCAGTTAAGTATTCCAAGTGGGTTTCAATCCCTATTCATAAGACTACTAACCAGATCAGATTATGTGCCAATTTCCGCACATTGAAAAGAGAAAGTGTAAAAGACCATTTTCCTCTCCCTAATATGGAAATGATTTTACAATAGGTTACAAGGTCACAAATGATGTCCTTACTTGATGGCTTTTCTGGGTATAATCAAATCAAGGTAAAAAGGACTGATAGGTATAAAACCACTTTTACTACATGTTGGGGAACATTTTCTTATGAACACATGCCTTTTGTCTTTCCTAATGCAGGTGCCACTTTTCAAAGAGCTATGAAA
This sequence comes from Picea mariana, assembly GCA_032191745.1. Lineage (NCBI taxonomy): Eukaryota > Viridiplantae > Streptophyta > Pinopsida > Pinales > Pinaceae > Picea > Picea mariana. The sequence goes on from JASDQU010010194.1 coordinate 187,360, forward strand.
ATAAATTTTGATGATCTGATCAGTAGAATTATCTAGGTTTATATTAATGATTTGACTATTTATTTTAAAAACTGGTTGGACCATTTTGGTCATCTTAGAAAAGTTCTCATTCATTGCAGAAAATTTGGCATTTCTTTAAATCCTTCCAAATATATTTTTGGTGTCACAAAGGGAAAGCTCCTTCATCATATTGTTTCTGATTCAGGAATCAACATTGATCCTGAAAGGATTACTGTGATTCTAAGCCTTCCTTCCCCCACTTCCAAGAAAGAAGTTCAAGCTTTCATGAGCATTATCAATTTTATCCATAGGTTTGTTCCTCATTTTGCTGTCATGGTTAAACCAATTCATAATCTTCTGAAGCAAGATCGTTCTTTTTCTTGGAAATATGACATCGAAAATTCTTTCCTTGGGATTAAGAAAGCAATCAGTTCCACACTGGTTTTGGAGAAACTTGATTTTGAGAAATATTTTATCATATATACCAATGCCACTGAGGAAGCAATTTCTTCTATCCTATTACAAAGTGATGACCAAAATAATGAAAAACCTGTAGCTTACATGAGCCAGATTTTATCAGATGATGAAATCAAATACTCTTATATTGAAAAACATGTTTTTTCTCTTGTTAAGGCTATATAAAAAAAATCATTTTGTTTTAGGCAAACATACGTAGGTAAAAGTCGTTTTTCCTGCTGTCAAGTTTATGCTTTCACAAACTTATCTTTCAGGAAAACTTGCACATTGGCTTGCCAAACTTTAGGAGCATGATTTAATGATTATGACTTCAAAGACGATCAAGGGATGAAACTTATCCCTTCACTTAGCTCAACAGCCTGAACCAAGTGAAGAACTTGATGATAAAGATAATCCTCTTTCAACTCTGTTTTATATTGAGGATCAACATCTTGCTATATCCGAACATCCTTGGTTTAAAAATATGGTGTATTTTTTGGAGTATCAAAAGTGACTGGATGAGCCAGATCCTCATCAGAGAAGGAGACTCCACTTGGAAGCTTCCAAGTATATCATTTTAGGATACTTTTTGTTTAGAAGGTATACTTATGGTTTATTATTTCGATGTGTGAATGATGAAGAAGCACATAAATTGTTACATGAAATTCATGGATCATCAATTTTTGTCATTCACATTTGTGGCCATTTTTCATTGTTGAATTCAAGATTAATGAGAAATTCCTACTATCAGACTCATCCCATGCTAAGAGAGGAAGACACTCTAAGTTCCAAAAACTATGGCTAGGTCCTTTCAAAATTGCTTTAATCCTAGGTGCAAACTTATACCTCCTAAAGGATTTGGAAGAGTGGTTGTTCTATTATAGTACTAATGGTTCCCACTTGAAACATTATGTGGAACCATCTTAATCATTAAACACTTGTAAACAAAATGACTTATGTATATAGTTTTTTGTTTTACTATTTTCCTTTTACTTTGGTTTGTTGAGTTTTTATTTTTTGTTGTTTTGTTTTTTATAATTATCGGAAATAAAGTTTGGATCAGTTTTTCCATAACAATGTCATTTTATAAATATTGTTGATCAACGGAAAATACGATACACACAGTTGTCACGATGTCCTCCTTTCAGACATCGTTGAAATTTCTTTTTGCTTGCAACACTATTGTAGGATAGTTGATTTTGTCTTCTTCCCTGTTTGTGTTATCCCTTTCTTCCCTCCATACCGAGGTCCAAGAGCATATCAAAAACGTTCTCCTTGAAACTTTAAGAAGGATTATATGTTACATATTGTTCAAATGTTATGCATATAGGACCAAACCCCCTTATATGTACCACTTTCCATAAGTTATTCCCAAAATCTCGTCTCATTATTTCCCTTAAACCATATTTTTCCCCATGTTGCATAACTATTCTTTTCAACAATTTTTCTATCATCTACTTCTATCGATATGTGAAACTAGACATACTGAGTTCTGAATCTGCTAGAAACAAATTTCCTTGTGGAGTCGCCAGTTTGTTGACACCTAGAAGAACAACGTAATACCCCTTCTTGCAAATGGGTTGCAATGCCTTATTATCTATACACATATATATTAATCATATACTAGATAGGTGGGACCCCCTTGTTTAAATCATGGTGAAAAAAAAACGCTTCTCTGAATTGCACTCATGACAAATTTACGAAACAATTTTATAGTTTGATAAAAACAAAGGAGTTTGAACAAGTTTTCACATGCAATCAATGATGATAAGGGTTGGCCATTTAAAATTCAAAAGAAAGTTTGAAGTCACACACACTTTGGTTATAATTGCTATACATCTATTTTAGCGTATGGTTAAAATTCAAACTTCAACTCTCACACACATTGGTTATGACATATTGTGTTCATGGTATTGGTTATGTTTGGTGGACAATAGTTATGGTTTATGCAATTGTTTTGAGTTCAATTCCATCTTTGAAAATTGGAACTTGTTAGAAGCGAATATGGGACATATTATGTTATGCGCTGGTATAAAAACTATGGTGTAGGGGGTTTTTGATTTCAAATTGGCAAAGTGGAAGTGACATGTTGGATTTGGATATGGTTGATTAATGCGTTTAATGAAGGTTTGGATATGCTCCATCCTAACTATGGTTGATATAAATTAATGAGAGGGTGGAGGAGTGACGTGCATTTACTACACGTCGTTCTTCCCCCACCTTAAGTTCACCACGCTCACTTTGTCATGCATTTTTGGTTTCTCTTGTTAGTTTGCCTCCGTTTCTCTCATCCGTTGGGAGAATAGTGGTGGTATTTGGTTTTTTCGAGGATTTTCTCAAAGGTATGGTGAATCTCTCCCTTCCATTCATCATTGTAACCATGCTCTAGATAGAATCTCTGTGTTGGCTCTTAGAATTTGCATACAAGGTGTTTTCTTTCTGAAAGATACAATGGTTGAATGTATGCTTTGTCTCTGCAAATGATTTTTGTTGGCGTTTTGAATATTACAAGTTGTAATTTGTTTAATTCTCCTTCATGTTGAGGTTATTTGTTTATGGTTGTGTCTGGGGTGGATGATTGGTTATTATTGCTCCTTGTTGTTGATAGAATTTATGGAAAATTTGTTTTGTTTCCACCCATGTCTCATGGTAGAATCCTGGAGGGTTTTTATGGTAAACAAAAAGAGACAATTAGGTTATGGGTTCTTTTAATGTGGTTATTCTTACCTCCTGCTCAAACCATGAGAGGCTTGTGGCCCGGTCGAGTTTCCATTCCACAGTTTTTGAATGTATGCAAAGTCGAGTTTTTTCCTTGTGGCCACCTTGGAAGCGACTGTGTCAAACTTTGTTGTAAAAATGATGGAGGTTTTGGTTTCATTTTATAGGCCCCACTTACAGAATTGTCTCACCCACCTAAACGTTCAGACCTCATTCTTCATTGTTGTGATTGTTGTAAATTCAAACTTGGGTTTTGAAATGGTTATGTGTTGACCCAACAATAGAGAGATTTGTTACTTGCATTGAATCTTGGTTCATTGGTTGACTACCTATAGGAGTTTTGGTTGATTTTGAAGATTGTATAGTGAATAAATAAAAGAGCACCAAGGTTTTGAACCCAACCTATCACATAGCAATTACTGAAAGTTGTGATACCAGCCTCGTATGTTGAAGAGTTGTTGGCTTATGTTACACTCCATTGCATGCTTGATGTGTTCTAGTTTTAATTTTTGGAATGATTATGTTGATAGTCTATCATATAAAAAGAACTCTGCAAATAAAATAAAATAAAATTGTACAATGTGAAGAAATTGGTTATAATGGTTTTGACTCGGTGATGTTTGGAGTCATTTGATTTTTCATAAAAAGAAATGGTAACCAACTAATAAATAGAAGGTATTGAACCCATTCCATTGTGAAAAAATTAAAATTGGTTTGATACAAATGATTAAGGTCAATGGCATGTTCTTTTCCTCGACTTCCCCGTGCCTGTTCTAAGCGATTTGGATATGGTCGTTGTTAGTTGGAATTATGAACAATCTGTCTATAAATTGTGTCATTGTTCGATCAAACATGTATGAAGAAAAGGTGTAAATTAAATGGCTGAGTTTGACAATCCTGGAGTTCTACTTTGGGTTTGATATGGAATTTGTTGTGTCTTGAACCTTGAGATTTCCTATAGTTAAAAATGTTTTTTTTTTTGGCAATTAAGGGTAAGTCATTTAAAGAAAAAAATGTTATTTCATATAATGGAACAATATCCATCTCATTTCCCATTCATTATACCACTTTTCACTCCTTACAATCCCACCATCTTCCCAAATTAATTTGAATTCCCTCTTCTGTTATTATGAATTGCATTTTAAAAGAAGTAATAAAAAGGAAAAGGAAGTGACTGGCGTTTGAAATTTGGAAATGGAAATGTTGTTTTTATGGAAGTTGCATTTGTTTTTTCTCGAACAATATCCATTGGTGGTTCCCATCCATGCTACCACTTTTCACTCATTATAAACCTCCCATCTTCCCAATATCCATATCATTCCCTGTTTAATAGCAATTAATTATTGATTTGAGTAGTATGATGAATGGATGGATTGCATGTGCTTCTGTTGTGAATGATAGAGCCAACCTTTGATTTTATTTAGGTAGGGTATTGATGCATGGACTCTCAAGAGTTTTCATAACTAATTGGAACATTGCTTCAGGATGATTTTCTTCAGCAGAGGCAGTAATGGAAGAGGCAATAGAGGCAGAGGAAATTGGCAAAGAGGCCATAGAAGACCTCAATTTTCCATACATTTCTATGTTGATCCACAAGAATTGAATCATATTTTTCAAGCCAAGTTCTTCATCCTAGTTGGCCATGGGATCCTCCAGCTCCGACCTGAAAGACATCCCTTCCAAGCACATCAAAACTTTTTCGGTATATGAGTCCCTCCTCATGTATCAATGCAACCAGAACTGCCTGGATGGTTGGCAAGAGATTGTCCACCAACCAGCTATTCATCACCATGGTTGGTCTACTTATTCTTTTCCATTTCCCCCTCCGCCACCACCAAAGAATCAAATTTCCCAAGCTGATCATGTTGTCTCACCCATGCAGTCATCTCATGCTAGTAAGAGGTTAAAAATAGATGTTCCCAAGCTTGTGCAAGATAAAGGAAAAGGGGTGGCCACTGCCTCCAAATCATCGAAAGAGTCCTCTGGATATGTGTCCTCCCTCCTTCATCTTAACGATGATTTTTCTCATGTTATCAGCATAGTTCAACCTCAAGGTTCCAATCAGCCTAAGGTTGCCACATAAAGATCAAAAGGGGACAATAGTGAAAATAGGCCAAATGCCTCTCACAGTATATACAATTTTTTATTATGTTTAAATGTTAATTTTTATGTTGAATATGATCATTTCACTTTGACAATATTTCAGACAATAAGAATATGTTTAGGCAATTTTTTTGGATAGCATGGATATAATTCTTTTTTTGGATATGGTCATATTATATTTTGTTGATATTTAAATATTTGATTATAAATGAGCACAGGAGTTACAAGGAGGATATTTGAATCAAATGATTGATTTTTATATTTCATGTTTGATGATTATTAAAAGAAATAATTGGGATTCACAAGGGGTCCCACCTATTTAGTTATTATTTAATTAGACCCTTATTTATATATACTGTTATTATTTGTCGCAACTAATTAGTTAAGCTAATTTGGCTTAACTAAAGAAAAGTAGTTAAACTACCATAACTTATTGAGAAGGAATAAAATCTCAATGAGATGAAGAGGCAAAAAGGAGAGAATACAAGGAGAACTACAACCAATAAGGTTTTCTCTATACTAGTAAGATACTTTAAATTTTCATTCATTCTGAGTTTACTAGAAGGCTTAACCCTCTTGATGATAGAAAGGTCTTATTTAAGGAAGAATGATTCAAAAACTAAATCACATATTTCAACAGCTTGTTTTAAAGGTGTATGATTTATCCTTGGTTGTCAGTGTATTCTTGTTTTTTTATGAATTGAATTTCATGACTGATAAAGAATATCTTGCAGATTCAAGTGACAACATTTTGTGGCAAGTTGATCTAGATATTTATCTTCAATTTTATTTTTGTTGTCAGAGTCTTTTTGTATGGTGCCTATCAAAGGCTTCTAAATCTAACTTTGGTCCCTACCCTTGCAGGGGTTTGTAAAGAGAACTCAATTTTGTATCTTAGAATGAAATAAATATAAACATAGGATTATTGTTTTAGTCTCACACATGTGTTTTAATGATTCAGTTCACTCTTTTTCTTTTATCTCCATGTACACATTCTTGTAATTTTTGTACACATTCATGTAACTTTTGTTTAATTTTATTTATTTTTAACTATTATATATAATATATAAAAACCAACCTTCGTCCCTTGTACTTGATACCTATGGATTAATCGATTGTTTTTTAGGATATAAACCATGGGTGACATTTCCAACTATCTTTTCTTAGCCCAACAAGATCTGAAAATGTTTGAGTAAGGTTTTCAATACCTTTTCCTCAACACTTCCTATGTCACATATAGTGACCTGATTAGGAATAATGGTCCTTGTAGTCAAGGGACACTCCATTGAGTGCATGAAAAATGTGGGATACTTAGCTGAGTGTGTAGATTTTAACGCCTAAATTATTCAACATCATGCATGATTACTCAAAAGGAGTATGGCCCAGAAAATTGATGTTATATAAATAATATTCCATGTGTCAAGATACTGACCAGGTTGTGGTAGGTTGTTGATGTTGATGATGATTTGATACAACCTTTCTATGAAAGAGGAATTTCCAATAAAGATATGATGGCCAGGTATGTCTTACCTCACTGAGAGGGAGTGTTGATGTTTGCAACATTAGGTAGGAATTCTCGGAAGAAGTGCCAAGAAGACAATTCAAAATTTCAATTATGAATACCTCCCTAGTTAAGAGGGAGTGTTGAATTTCTTAACTATGGTCAATCTCATAATGTGAAAAGTGAAAAGTCATATTTGTTGGGGAGGCCAGTTTAGTATAAATAAGGAGCCATTTTGGCTCATTTGTAACTTAAACAATTCACATATCCTAGTAAATCTATGTGATCATATCATATAGAAAAATCAACAATTCAAACCCAATATTGTTGATGAGGCCTATGTGTGACCATGGTACTTAGAGAGCATATTCCATACGAAAGGACAAACAAGTGGTTCTAAACAAAAATACCACCAAGATTATTCCAAGGAGGGGAAGAAGTGGAAAGGAAAAGACAAGAAGATGATATTCACTACACAACAGTGCAAGGATCCAAACAACCATTGCAACCATTTCAATATTGATGGTCACACTGAAGACAAGTGTTGGAAGCTACATCTAGATTTGAATCCAAAGAACCCTAAGAAGGATGACATGAAGAAGAAACCACTAGGAAAGGATTCAAGAAGACAGGTAGAGAGTAGTTAGGATGTGGATGAGAATATTGTTTTCACTTCAGTGTAGAAGTAGGTGATTCTCAGTAGCCTTCATCACAAGGAAGAGAAGGAGATGGAAAAAATATTCCATATCAATGTCTAGGTCAAAAATACGAAGACAGATTCTCTATTTGATTCTTGTTCACTTGCCAACCTCATATAAGATGATATGTTCAACAAGATAGGGTTGGAGGTTCATGATCATATGATCCCATATCCATTAGGATGGGTGAATAAGGATGTAGAGATCAAAGTCACTAAATAATTTAAGATTAATTTTTCTATAAGTGTATATTTTATTGATAAAGTGGAGTTATATGTAGTATCCATTAACATGTGTGGTGTAGTGTTTGGAATCCCCTACATGTATATGAGGGATGCGATCTTCATGAATATAGAAAACACGTACCAATTGATCAAGGATGGGAAATCTTTCATCATCAATTCCCACAAAGGAAAATCAAATATCTCTTTGATAAGTTCCAACCAAGCCAAAATGTGAATAGTTCTAGTAATAAGTATGTATTTATTTTATTAAGAGAAACTCAACCAAGGGAGAATCGATAAGAGTAAAGGCATCCCTAGAGGGATGTACAAAAGAGAAAAAAACAATAATTGGAGGAGTTGTTGCAGACATATAGGGGAGTGTTCCAAGAACCTAAAGGGATGCCATATAAGAGGGAAGTGTAGCACAAGACACAATTGTTTCTTGACTCCCCTTTACCAAACATTGGGCTATATCGAAAAACTATTATGGAAGTAGACAAAGTGAAGAAATGGTTGTAGCATTTGTTGGAGAAGGGAGTAATTCAACCAATCACTTCATGATTATAGTACCCAATAAGGATAGGACTTGGTGAATGTGTATCAACTATAGATATTTGAACAAGATCACACTCAAGAATCTCTAGCCTCTACCCAAGATTGATGATTTGTTAGACTAGTTGCACAATGCCAAGTACTTCACCAAGTTGGATTTCAAATCAGGATACCACCAGGTACGTGTCAAAGAAGAAGACACTTGGAATATTGCCTTTAATACAAGGAAAAGTATGTATGAATGGTTGGTCATTCCTTTTGGTTTATGTAATGCACTAACGACATTTATGCAATTTATGAATGATGTATTGCGTCCCTATTTAGATTAATTCGTAATAGTATATTTGGATGATGTAGTGTTTATATCTCTACATGGGGAGAGAACATCTCATATATCATGTAGGTGTCATAAGCTCAATAAATGTGAGTTTGAATAACATCCAATGGATTATTTGGGGTATGTGATTCGAGTAAGGGTACTCAAGATAGATCTCATATGAAGGCCATCATCAAGTGGCCAATTCCTACTAATTTCATTGAAGTTGGGATCTTTTTTGGGATAATATAGTACCTACAAAAGTTCATAACATCCTTTTCAGTGGTAGTTGCACCACTCCATGCCATAACAACCAGTGTTGATATTTTCCAGTGGGGAAAGAATCAACAAAAATATTTCGATGATCTAAAATGAAATAACAATCAAGAACCAATTCTCACATTTCCTAGCTTGTAGAATCCTTTCAAAGTGGATACATATGTAAGTGGGTATGCTATGGGAGCATTTTTTATGCAAGGAGGTAAGCCATATTGCTAACTTTTCGAGATGTTTCAGGGGGAATTTTTGAACTACACTGCATATGTTAATGAACTTTATGTCCTAGTTCAAGCTATTAATAAGTGGAATCACTATCTGATGGGAAAGGAAACTATTATTGACGCCGATCACTAGCCATTGTAGTATTTGCAGGCCCAGAGTAAGCTTCAACAAACCAGAAATTACAAGTGGATGGTGTTTTCCAACGATTTCATCTAGTCATCAAGTATAAGAAGGGAAACACTAATGAGTTGGTGAACATTCTTTCAAGGCCACCCACATCCAATATTATAGTTTTGGGAACACCTATGCACATGGATCCTTTCACCCATGATACATACAAAAACAAATATACTGAATATGAGGACTTTAAAGAGGTGTTTCAATAGATACATGACCAAATTCATATAGAAGAAGGTGACAGTAAGGTTGATTATCATCTCCATAATGGGTTGTTCCACATGCTATAAAATCTCTATGTTCCTAAATGTGAATATTGCATCTTATTAGAGAGTCTCACACCTACAAGGTTGCAGGACATTTTGGTGTTGGGAAGACAATTTCAACTTACAATGGCATCCACATTAGCCTAAAATGAAAGAACATGTAGCTTGGTTTATTAGAGGATGCATGCTTTATTGTACCAACAAGACAAGTAATAGGAAGAAAGGTATATACCATCCCTTACCTATACCCATTCGATATTTCCATGGATTTTGTGCGTGGTGTTGAGCACTCAACACACCCTAAAAATCCTTTATCAAATTCTTTACTTTTTGGGTACCACTTGATCTTCTGCACTGTCTGATTCGATTTCATTTTGGGAAATGTTTTGTATTTTATTACTTTCAATACTCTCATCACCTATTCAGGCTTGTTTGAACTTATGAAACCCCATGACTAAAAATACCTTAAAACCTGAATAAAGAATAGATAGCCAAACACTTCACCCAACGCGCTCAGGTTCAGAATCAGAAGGAATTAAAAGAAGAAAAAGGAACCACTCAAAAAATCACAGTTGTCAAGCGTTGATCTCCATCAACATCGGTAGAAGGAATGTTTGGTTTGCGTTAAGTGTTTCTCATAAAGATCTCGTCGATAGTTGATTCCCCTTCGGCATCGGTAAAAGATGAGGAGGATAGACGTTAACGAGGAACGAAAAGATATTGTTGATAGCCGATGCCCGACACACTTTATCGAAATCGGGGAAAACCCAGAAGGATCACAACAAAAAAATTTACCATGATAAAAGGTATCCCCGATCACCGATCCCCGATGCTTTTTTGGCATCGGGACTGTTTCAAGGGAGTCGATCTTAAAGCGCTTTGATAGGTTTATCGTTGATCACCGATCCTTGACACTTTTTCGGAATCAGCAAAATAAGGTTTATTTTAGAAAGAATAACTTAAGGAAAGTCCCAAATCCTATTAATACAAGCGAATTAATTCACTGGTCTCCAATGCCACATGTATTTACCATGTAAGAGGTTCGTACGATATAGTTCTATCCCGATTCATTCTTGGTTCCCTAGGTCTGAGTCACACCTCTGAGTCATCTTTTCTACGTCATCATTGTATGGTAAGATCGTTCGGCGTCAGAGATTTTTGTAGGAGAATATCAATGAAAATGTTTGTAGCACAACCCCAATCCCCGATCCACCCATTGAAAGAGTGACACGAAGTGAAGTTTTAGCATTAGATACGATCGTATTTTGAGCATTTAAGGAGCTAATTAATACTCGATCCTGCATTATTTTCTACCTCGTGTGCCAATCAAAAAAACCGTTTAAAATCACCAAAGGACCACATCACCACCTGCACCTCCATCGTAAACCCACGATGAATTTAATTTCTAGAGATTCAGCGACAAATTTATTGAAAATTCACTCATAACCCGAATTGAATGGTTGATGTGACATAGTAAGATCTTTTCTATTTAAAATCTCTTGAGCCATTGTGAATGAAAAAATTATGTGCGTAAGAGAATTCCAGAGCGTCTGAAGGAGCAATACGAGAAACTCGAAGGCTGTATTGACCCCATGATTATCAAAATAACCAGGTTTTAACAAGCTTCATAGGTATGTATCCGAGTCTATAAATTCATTGGTTGTAATTTATATATGTGTGTTTTCCCATTTTTAACATAGTCTCTAAAACTCTTCTTAAGTTGCAAGAACAATGTCACTGAGAAGGCCAACCACCAGATGCTTTCCAATATCACCAAAGATAAAAGAACCATAGACGGGTGAAGGTTCTTCTCCAAGAACCGCAAGGAAATTGGAGTACGTCCCTAGGCTGGAGCCTCTCGTCAATACAACAACAAAGAAGGTTTTCATCCAGCCTCCATCCTTTGGAGATATAGAGGAAAGAACTGGGTCCAAAATGGTGCTCCCACATTGGGGGGATCTCTTTAATAGGATCAGCTGAGAAGAATACCCAGAATATGCCCTGCACAGTGATCCAGACGTAAGGGTGCTCGATGACTAGGTGTTCCCAAACATCCAATGGTCATATCTACATATGGTGGCAAGGAGAACCCCCATTTTCCCCTACATAGAGGTCCTAAAGTGGCTCATTGACCACACAGACACTCATAAATGTTTAATCACCAATGAAAATGGTGGGTGTGTCAGAGTTTTCCTCCCCGTAGAAGTTCATAAATATTATAAACTCAGAGACCCAGTGGAATGACTAGACACAAACTTTGTGGTGAATTTCTATGAACACCACGACACAAGCCAGGTGATGGCCTCATGGTGGAGGGAGGAAAATAAGTTTACTAACCGAAGCACTGGTTGGTATGGTACGGTTAACTTTAGGGAGCCATAGGTCTATTTGATGGCTCTCATCTACTAGTTATACAGAGATAAAGATTGCTCCAAGTTTTCGGAGGCACTGATGCCTTTGGCATACACAATTATGATCATCGGGTGCAGCTTCAATTGGGGAGAAAAAACCTCTAAGAAACTAAGCATATGTGTGCAGCAGGCTTAGACACCGAAAAAAGTGGAAGCACCAACTTTTTACATGGCTTCATACCTGCTCGATGTCATGTGTGTTAGGAATGTCTTCATCGACGTGAACATGAGTTGGCATGTTGCAGAGCTATCGTTCCACATCTACTTCAGTGTGCTATGGGAAAACAAGTATAAGAAATCGTACTCCCTCATCTGCGATGAATTCATCACCCAAATTTATTTTATTCTTTTTAAGAAGGAATGCTTAGGGCTATCATCGACAGGCAAGAAAATGATATCCAAGGTAGGTCATTGGTATTTAGACAAGAATGACACCTACATCAGGGTGTTTGAGGCCACCAGAGCACCACATCTCCGACCAGCTCATGTCCCAGACAATCTCATCATAGGAGAAATATGTTATCAGACCATCTTGCAAGGCTACAACACCGCCCTGGTCAAAGACAAGAAATGGGATTTCATACCATATGGTTTCCATGTAGGGTTATATTTGGTAAAGGATATCTCTCAAGAAAAACAAGAAGGGTTGAGCCAACTCGAATTCAGATTCTTGACGGACCAATTCCGAAATCACTATTCAAAGGGCTTGGTCCTGCAACATGCTTCACAGGCGTCGTCCTACTAGTTGTATGCTCACGACAAGTTCGAAGATGAATTCTTCACAGAGAATAGCCAAGAATGGTACGAGGTGGTGCAAAGGATGGTCGACCTAAAAATGACCAGGTTCAAGGCCATGAGCATGGATGAATAGGCGACGACAATAGAGCAGTCAGCTTAAGAGGCCCTTAGATCCAGGGAAGAAATCAGAGCGATAGAGGCAACAGAGGTGTAGAATAGGCGATTGTCTATGACACCGGAGGCACAAACGAGGGGATTTCTCATAATGGAACAGGAATAGAGATTAATTGATCAGTTGAAGAATGACCCAGACCTCGTAGAAATTACAAGGGTCTATGTCGAAAACCCAATCGAAAGTCAGGTAGGTCTAAGTGACCCAGAGCCAATACAAATTGAAGAGATCACTGGGCCAGATAACCCTGAAGTTTCAAAGACACGAGTCGGATCACCAAGGGGAGTTCTATCTCAACCAAAGAGAGTGAAGATATCAGGGAGAGAAAGTGCACCAAACCCCATACATGACTTGATAATGATCTATGATGATGAGGAGAGTTCGAAGGTTTCCCTTGTGACTCCGGTGGATATCATAGAGAAAAAGAAACCCAAGAAAGAATATTCCCCACCTCCCGATGCTCAAATTCAAATCCTTCCACAGAGTGACCAAGAGGTCGAAAGTGTCTAAGACATTGAGCTATTCGATGCACCGGGGACCCAAGCAGATAGCCCGAAGGACAAGCCAGGGTTGGGAGAACAAGAAGAAGAAATTCCATAGTAGGAAATCAACATCTCAACAACCGATAATAAAGTAAGTACCGAGCCTACCCCTGATGCATCAATTTTGGCCAGTACTTTACCTTCTTATGAGAAACAACCAGAGGTTGAACTTTTGGAACACACAGAGGAGGTTCAAGAACCCAGCCTTGAACATATTTACACCATCAAGAGCCTGGGAAACACGTTTACTTGGGGAGAGGAAAAAATCCCCAAACCCGTGGATGAGGTCGTCAATATACAATCCATCACCTACGATCGAAAGAGGAAATCTATCATGAAGATAACCACCAAGAAGAGGAGGCTTGCTCTGGACATCTCCATCCTCATCACCACATAGGAAAAATTGATTAACACGGAGCATGCCAAGATGTCTGAGCTTATCGACGCAGGAATGGCAATCACAGATGCCAACCTGGATAGAGAGAGGAAGGATGAAGAGGATATAGTTGTTGTGATGAAGGAATTGGAACATATGCACCATTTGGATAAATATTATTAGGACTCCACACAGGCCACAGTGTTCTTGAGAAGCGAATTTCAGAACGCCTATAGTAAATTCATGAATGAGCGACACCTTTTCACTGGAAGGATAGATGATTTCCAATAAGACACCCTCATGGCACTGGAGACATGC
>JASDQU010010194.1:201478-244682 GCA_032191745.1 Picea mariana
GCAAGGAGGTGATGGAAAAGAGTTGAATGACAAGGAAGTTGAACATAAGCAAGGAGACGAGGTTGATGCCCTGAAGAAGAGGAAAGGTTCACCTCTAAAACCTTCCTCCTGGAAGAAATCGAAGGCCACCATGACCAATATCCAGACTGTCCTCACCTTCGATGACTTCGACTTAATCATCGCATCCCTACAAGATGCTTCGATGGAAATAGCAGAGAATCAAGAAGAAAAGCAAGAGGAGATGTATGATCGAATTGAGACTAAACTCCAAGGGGTACAACAGGCCCTACAGTCCATCTGCACAGTCTCCATTGCGTCGAAAGAAATAGAATTGGGAGATGAGCCAACCCAACTCCACTACCTAGCCGATACATTCGAAGCTTGCCTTTGACGAGCACAGGAAGAAATAAAGCAAGCCACCCAAAATTTGACACAAGTACAAGGAGTACTCGTAGAGAAGCATAGTGCTGCAGAACATGAAAATATTGCTCTCCAAGCAAAGTTTGATGAAGAAAAATCACAACTACAACAAGAAAAGGAATAGTTGCTCGCAAAGCAACTTGTAGTAAACGAAGCGGTCAATAGAGAACTTCGCTATGTGACAGTATTAGAAATCAAGACAGAAGACTGAGTTACACAGTAGGTGAACCAACTCGCAGAAGCCATCTAGCAGCTACAACAATGCATAGCATATTTGGAGCTATGCATTGTACCTGAGACCCCACAAGATGTAAGAGACCAAAGAGAAGAAACCGCCCAGAGCACAGTTGAAAAGCTAAAGGCTCTTACCCTAGAATGTAAGAAATTCACTGATACTAATGCCCAGACCTATGAACAACTCATAGAGAACCCAAAACTGAAGGAACTGGAGTCGCAGCTCCAAGAGGAAAATTATCAAGCCGAAAAGATACAAGTGTAGTTGAAGCCCCTGTCAGTTGTGGAAATAATGAAGTTCTCCCAAGAGCATCGGACCGTCCAACAACATATCCACACTATCCAGAGCAAAGTTATGGAAGTAACTCAGAGGATCCAACTTGTATAAGATACGACCTATCAATTGTTTACAGAGGTAGAAGGCCAAGGAGTAGAGTTAGAGTAAGTTGTCACTACAACTGAACATCTTCTAGAGGGACCTATCAACGATGCATTCATACAAGAGTTCGTTGAACAGGAGGCCGTAGTACAATAGTAAGTCGAAGCAGCTTGAGCCATGCTTGAGGTGTTCAAAGCAGAACTAGTCAGTCTAGAGTGACTCAGGACGAGTCAGAGGTGAGTGTTGGGGGCATTTTGGCCCTTGACCAAGTTTTGGTAGATCCTTGGTCAAGTTTGACCTATTTTGGGACTTTGACAGCCTGTCAAAGATGGAGCGAAAGACGAAGCAAAGATCACAGGATCTCGGCCCCTTTTTGGGTCCTTTTTGGGATTTGGGAATATGTAACGGGTATGGAATGTCGGCCCATGGGTTTACCCATGTTTAGTACTATTTTGTAAAGTATAAATAAGTAGCTAGGTGACATAAGTAGGAGGCTGATAAGCTAAGTGATAAGTGCAAGTATGGTTTGTAGATGCTCTCTGCATATTGTGAGAAACTTGTAGAGCTAAGTGCAAGTGGTTGTACCAGATTGTGAAAGGCTTTGTGCTAGACCTAGCTTGGGGAAGGAGGATTTGGTGAGGTGCACGTAGATCTCCTGTCCTATGAGGAGTAGGGATTTTGTGGCTCTGTGCATGTAGATGACTGATTGAAGCTAATAAAGAAGAAGAGTTGGTGGACATAGCCCTAGGGTGGGGGTGAACCACGTAAATACTATGTTATTCTGCTCTGTGCGATGTTCTGATGTGTTTATGTCTTTACTTGCTAAGTGCTTTGATATAGATAGATAGATAGACCTATTTATGATGTGTGCTTATGATGAATCTAGATGCTATATCTGACATAGGTGAATGTTCTTAGTGCTTGAATCTGCTAGATCTGATCCATTTATTTATGCTAAGTGCTTAAATGCATTAGATCTAGGTGAATGTTGCGATGCTCTATTTTATCTGTGAAGTAGATATCGGTTAAATAATGATGAACTAACGGTGCTAAGTTCTCTATCAAGTATTATAATCATAGATCTGTGTCCCGGCTAGGGTTACAGACACCTGATTCCTGCAACCACCCCTGCCTCTACCTCGGGTGAGACTTCATCTTCTTCGTAGGTGTTGCTGAAAGGGCCGGTAGTTAGGGTTTTGATGCGTGAGATTGTTGTGGTTGGGATTTTCAGTTTTCATCGGAAAAGCCACAGTGTAGTCATTAGATCCGAAACGTCGACAATCTAATGACTACACTGTGGCTTTTCCGATGAAAACTGAAAAGTTAGGGTTTTGTTGGTGCACTATTGTAGCATTGAACCCTGGGTGTGTCTCTATGCCAACAGATCATTAAATTAGGTGCCCAATGTTCTGATGAAGAAAAGGCAAAGTTCACAGAACTACTTCATGAATTTAAAGACATTTTTGCATGGTCATATGAGGATCTTCGTGTTTTGATCCTGTCCTCATACAACATGCCATTCCTATCAAGGAAGGGGTAAAAATAGTTAGGCAAAAACAAATACCTATTAACCCTGCGCTCAAAGCTACTATTAGAAAATAATTGGAAAAATTATTGAAAGTTGTTATAATCTTTCTAGTTAAGTATTTCGAGTGGGTTTCAATCCCTGTTCAGTAGACTACTGGCCAGATCAGATTATGTGTCGATTTTTGCACATTGAATAGAGAAAGTGTCAAAGACCATTTTCCTCTCCCTAATATGGAAATGATTTTACAATAGGTTACAGGGTCACAAATGATGTCCTTACTTGATGGATTTTCTAGGTATAATCAAATCAAGGTAAAAAGCACTGATAGGTATAAAACCACTTTTACTACACGCCGGGGAACATTTTCTTATGAACGCATGCCTTTTGTCTTTCCTAATGTAGGTGCCACTTTTCAAAGAGCTATGAAAATAACTTTTGACGATCTGATCGGTAGAATTATCAAGGTTTATATTAATGATTTGACTATTTATTTTAAAAATTGGTTGGACCATTTTGGTCATCTTAGAAAAGTTCTCATTCATTGCAGAAAATTTGGCATTTCTTTAAATGCTTCCAAATCTGTTTTTGGTGTTACGAAGGGAAATCTCGTTCATCATATTGTTTCTGATTCAGGAATCAACATTGATCCCGAAAGGATTACTGTGATTCTAAACCTTCCTTCCCCCACTTCCAAGAAAGAAGTTCAAGATTTCATGAGCATTATTAATTTTGTCCATAGGTTTGTTCCTCATTTTGTTGTCATGGTTAAACCAATTCATAATCTTCTGAAGCATAATCGTTCTTTTTCTTGGACAAATGACGTCGAAAATTCTTTCCTTGGAATTAAGAAAGCAATCAGTTCCACGCTGATTTTGGAGAAACCCGATTTTGAGAAATATTTTATCATATATACCAATGCCATCGAGGAAGCAATTTCTTCTATCTTATTACAAAGTGATAACCAAAATAATGAAAAACTTGTAGCTTACATGAGCTAGATTTTATCATATGATGAAATCAAATACTCTTATATTGAAAAACATGTTATTTCTCTTGTTAAGGCTATATAAAAAAAAAAAAATCATTTTGTTTTAGGCAAACATACGTAGGTAAAAGTCACTTTTCCTACTGTCAAGTTTCTTCTTTCACAAACTTATCTTTCAAGAAAACTTGCACATTGGCTTGCCAAAATTCAGGAGCATGATTTAATGATTATGAATTCAAAGATGATCAAGGGATGAAACTTAGCCCTTCACTTAGCTCAACAACCTGAACCAAGTGAAGAACTTGACGATAAAGATAATCCTCTTTCAGCTATGTTTTATATTGAGGATCAACATCTTGCTATATCCGAACATCCTTGGTTTAAAAATATGGTGTATTTTTTGGAGTATCAAAAGTGACTGGATGAGCCAGATCCTCATCAGAGAAGGAGACTCCGCTTGGAAGCTTCCAAGTATATCATTTTAGGATACTTTTTGTTTAGAAGGTATACTTATGGTTTATTATTTCGATGTGTGAATGATGAAGAAGCACATAGATTGTTACATGAAATTCATGGATCATCAATTTTTTCCATTCACATTGGTGGTCATTTTTCATTGTTGAATTCAAGATTGATGAGAAAGTCCTACTATTGGACTCAACCCATGCTGAGAGAGGAAGACACTCTAATTTCCAAAAACTATGGCTAGGTCCTTTCAAAATCGCTTTAATCCTAGGTGCAAACTTATACCTCCTAAAGGATTTGGAAGAGTGGTTGTTCTATTACAATACTAATGTTTCCCACTTGAAACATTATGTGGAACCAACTTGATCGTTAAACACTTGTAAACAAAGTGACTTATGTATATAGTTTTTTGTTTTACTATTTTCTTTTTACTTTGGTTTGTTGAGTTTTTAATTTTTGTTGTTTTGTTTTTTATAATTATAGGAAATAAAGTTGGGATCAATTTTTCCATAACAATGTCATTTTATAAATATTGTTGATCAACAGAAAATACGATACACACAGTTGTTGCGATGTCCTCCTTTCAGACATCGTTGAATTTTCTTTTTTCTTTCAACACTATTGTAGGATAGTTGATTTTGTCTTCTTGCCTATTTCTGTTATCCCTTTCTTCCCTCCATACCGAGATCCAAGAGCATATAAAAAATGTTCTCCTTGAAACTTTAAGAAGGATTATATGTTACATATTGTTCAAATGTTATGCATACAGGACCAAACCCCCTTATACATACCAATTTCCATAAGTTATTCCCAAAATCTCGTCTCATTATTTCCCTTAAACCATCTTTTTCCCCATGTTGCATAACTATTCTTTTCAACAGTTTTTCTATCATCTACTTCTATCGGTATGTGAAACCAGACATATTGAGTTCTGAATCTGTTAGAAACAGATTTCCCTATGGAGTCGCCAGTTTGTTGACACCTAGAAGAACAATGTAATACCCCTTCCTGCAAATGGGTTGCAATGCCTTATTATCTATACACATATATATTAATCATATACTAGATAGGTGGGACCCCTTGTTTAAATCATGGTGAAAAAAACACGCTTTTCTAAATTGCGTTCATGACAAATTTATGAAACAATTTTACAGTTTGATAAAAACAAAGGAGTTTGAACAAGTTTTCACATGCAATCAATGATGATAAGGGTTGGCAATTTTAAATTCAAAAGAAAGTTTGAAGTCACAAGCACTTTGGTTATAACTACTATAAATCTATTTTGGCATATGGTTAAAATTCGAACTTCAACTCTCACACACATTGGTTATGACATATTTCGTTCATGGCATATTGTGTTCATGGTATTGGTTATGTTTGGTGGACAATAGTTATGGTTTATGCAATTGTTTTGAGGTCAATTCGATCTTTGAAAATTGGAACTTGTTAGAAGCAAATATGGGACATATTATGTTATGGCGTTGGTATAAAAACTATGGTGTAGGGGGTTTTTCATTTCAAATTGGAAAAGTGGAAGTGACATGTTGGATTTGGATATGGTTGATTAATGCGTTTAATGAAGGTTTGGATATGCTCCATCCTAACTATGGTTGATAGAAATTAATGAGAGGGTGGAGGAGTGACGTGCATTTACTACACGTCGTTCTTCCCCCACCTTGAGCTCACCATGCTCACTTTGTCACCCATTTTTGGTTTCTCTTGTTAGTTTGCCTCCGTTTCGCTCATCCGTTGGGAGAATAGTGGTGGTATTTGGTTTTTTCGAGGATTTTCTCATAGGTATGGTGACTCTTGGCCTTCCATTCATCATTGTAACCATGCTCTAGATAAAATCTCTATGTTGGCTCTTAGAATACACATACAGGGTGTTTTCTTTCTGAAAGATACAATGGTTGAATGTATGCTTTGTCTCTGCAAATGATTTTGGTTGGCATTTTGAATATTGCAAGTTGTAATTTGTTTAATTCTCCTTCATGTTGAGGTTATTTGGTTATGGTTGTGTCTGGGGTGGATGATTGGTTATTATTGCTTCTTGTTGTTGATAGAATTTATGGAAAATTTGTTTTGTTTCCACCCATGTCTCATGGTAGAATCCTGGAGGGTTTTTATGGTAAACAAAAAGAGACAATCAGGTTACGGGTTCTTTTAATGTGGTTATTATTACCTCCTTCTCAATCCATGAGAGGCTTGTGGCTCGGTCGAGTTGCCATTCCACATTTTTAGAATGTATGAAAAGTCGGGTTTTTTCCTTGTGGCCACCTTGGAAGTGATAGTGTCAAACTTTGTTGTAAAAATGACGGAGGTTTTGGTTTCATTTTACAGACCACACTTATAGAATTGTCTCACCCACCTGATCGTTCAGACCTCATTCTTCATTGTCATGATTGTTGTAAATTCAAACTTGGGTTTTGAAATGGTTATGTTTTGACCCAACAATAGAGAGATTTGTTACTTGCATTGAATCTTGGTTCATTGGTTGACTACCTATAGGGGTTTTGGCTGATTTTGAAGACTGTATAGTGAATAAATAAAAGAGCACCAAGGTTTTGAACCCAACCTATCACATAGCAATTACTGAAAGTTGTGATACCATCCTCATATGTTGAAGAGTTTTTGGCTTGTGTTACACTCCATTGCATGTTTGATGTGTTTTGGTTTTAATTGTTGGAATGATTATGTTGATAGTCTATCATATAAAAAGAGCTCCACAAACAAAATAAAATAAAATTGTACAATGTGAAGAAATTGGTTATAATGGTTTTGACTCGGTGATGTTTGGAGTTGTTTGATTTTTTATAAAAAGAAATGGTAACCAACTAATAAATAGAAGGTCTTGAACCCATTCCATTGTGAAAAAATTAAAATTGGTTTGATACAAATCATTAAGGTCGATGGCATGTTCTTTTCCTCGACTTCCCCATGCATGTTCTAAGCGATTTGGATATGGTCGTTGTTAGTTGGAATTATGAACAGTCTGTCTATAAATTGTGTCGTTGTTCGATCAAACATGTATGAAGAAAAGATGTAAATTAAATGGCTGAGTTTGAAAATCCTGGAGTTCTGCTTTGGGTTTGATATGGAAGTTGTTGTGTCTTGAACCTTGAGATTTCCTACAGTTAAAAATGTTTGTTTTTTTGGAAATTAAGGGTAAGTCATTTAAAGAAAAAATGTTATTTTATATAATACCACTTTTACCTCCTTACAATCCCACCATTTTCCCAAATTAATTTTAATTCCCTGTTCTGTTATTATGAATTGCATTTTAAAAGAAGTAATAAAAAGGAAAAGGAAGTGGTTGGCGTTTGAAATTTGGAAATGGAAATATTGTTTTTATGGAAGTTGCATCTGTTTTTTCCTGAACAATATCCATTGGTGGTTCCCATCCATGCTACCACTTTTCACTCATTATAAACCTCCCGTATTCCCAATATCCATATCATTCCCTGTTTAATAACAATTAATTATTGATTTGAGTAGTATGATGAATGGATGGATTGCATGTGCTTCTGTTGTGAATGATAGAGCCAACCTTTGATTTTATTTAGGTAGGGTATTGATGCATGGACTGTCAAGAGTTTTCATAACTAATTGGAACATTGCTTCAGGATGAGTTTCTTCAATAGAGGCAGTAATGGAAGAGGTAATAGAGGCAGAGGAAATTGGCAAAGAGGTCATAGAAGACCTCAATTTTCCATACATTTCGATGTTGATCCACAAGAATTGAATTATATTTTTCAAGCCAAGTTCTTCATCCTAGTTGGCCATGGGATCCTCCATCTTCGACCTGAAAGACATCCCTTCCAAGCACATCAAAACTTTTCCGGTAGATGAGTCCCTCTTCATGTATCAATGCAACCAGAACTGCCTGCCAACGATGGTTGGCAAGAGATTGTCCACCAACCAGTTATTCATCACCACAGTTGGTCTACTTATTCTTTTCCATTACCCCCTCTACCACCACAAAAGAATCAAATTTCCCAAGCTGATCATGTTGTCTCACCCATGCATTCATCTCATGCTAGTAAGAGGTTAAAAACCAATGTTCCCAAGCTTGTGCAAGAAAAAGGAAAAGGGGTGGCCACTGTTTCCAAATCATCGAAAGAGTCCTCTGAATCTGTGTCCTCCCTCCTTCATCTTAACGATGATTTTTCTCATGTTATCAACATAGTTCGACCTCAAGGTTCCAATCATCCCAAGGCTACCACATAAAGATCAAAAGGGGACAATAGTGAAAATAGGTCAAATGCCTCTCATAGTGTATACAGCTTTTGATGATGTTTAAATGTTAATTTTTATGTTGAATATGATCATTTCACTTTGACAATATTTCAGACAATAAGCATATGTTTAAGCAATGTTTTTGGATAGCATGGATATAATTCTTTTTTTGGATATGGTCATATTATATTTTGTTGATATTAAAATATTTGATTATAAATGAGCATGGGAGTTACAAGGAGGATATTTGAATCAATTGATTGAGTTTTATATTTCATGTTTGATGATTATTAAAAGAAATAATTGGGATTCACAAGTGGTCCCACCTATTTAGTTATTATTTAATTAGACCCTTATTTATATATAATGTTATTATTTGTTGCAACTAATTAGTTAAGCTAATTTGGCTTAACTAAAGAAAAGTAGTTAAACTACCATAACTTATTGAAAAGGAATAAAAGCTCAATGAGATGAAGAGGCAAAAGGGAGAGAATACAAGGAGAACTACAACCAATAAGGTTTTCTCTATACTAGTGAGATACTTTAAATTTTCATTCATTCTGAGTTTACTAGAAGGCTTAACCCTCTTGATGATAGAAAGGTCTTATTTAAGGCACCATGATTCAAAAACTGAATCACATATTTCAACAGCTTGTTTTAAAGGTGTATGATTTATCCTTGGTTGTCAGTGTATTCTTGTTTGTTTATGAATTGAATTCCATGACTGATAAAGAATATCTTGCAGATTCAAGTGACAACATTTTGTGGCAAGTTGATCCAGATATTTAGCTTCAATTTTATTTTTGTTGTCAGAGTATTTTTGTATGGTGCCTCTCAAAGGCTTCTAAATCTGACTTTGGTCCCTGCCCTCGCAGGGTTTTGTAAATAGAACTCAATTTTGTATCTTAGAATGAAATAAATATAAACATAGGATTATTGTTTCAGTCTCACACATGTGTTTTAATGATTCAGTTCATTCTTTTTCTTTTATCTCCATGTACACATTCTTGTAATTTTTGTACACATTCATGTAACTTTTGTTTAATTTTATTTATTTTTAACTATTATATATAATATATAAAAACCAACCTTCGTCCCTTGTACTTGATACCTGTGGATTAAGCAATTGTTTTTTAGGCTATAAACCATGGGTGACATTCCCAACTATATTTTCTTATCCCAACAAGATCTGAAAATGCTTGAGTAAGGTTTTCCATACCTTTTCCTCAACACTTCCTATGTCACATATAGTGACCTGATTAGGAATAATGGTCCTTGTAGTCAAGGGACACTCCATTGAGTGCGTGAAAAATGTGGGATACTTAGTTGAGTGCATAGGTTTCAACACCTAAATTATTCAACATCATGCATGATTACTCAGATGGAGTATGGCCTAGAAAATTGATGTTGTATAAATGATATTCCATGTGTCAAGATACTAACTAGGTTGTGGCAGGTTGTTGATGTTGATGATGATTTGATACAACCTTTCTGTGACAGAGGAATTTCCAATAAAAATATGATGGCCAGGTATGTATTCCCTCACTGAGAGGGAATGTTGACGTTTGCAACATTATGTAGGAATTCTCGGAAGAAGTTCCAAGAAGACAAGTCAAATTTTCAATTATGAATACCTCCCTAGTTAAGAGGGAGTGTTGAATTTATTAACTATGGTCGATCTTCATAATGTGAAAAGTGAAAAGTCATGCTTGTTGGGGAGGCCAGTTTAGTATAAATAAGGAGCCAGTTTGGCTCATTTGTAACTTAAACAATTCACATATCCTAGTAAATCTATGTGATCATCTCATATAGAAAAATCAACAATTCAAACCCAATATTGTTGATGAGGCCTATGTGTGACCATAGTACTTAGAGATCATAGTCCATATGAAAGGATAACCAAGTGGTTCTAAACAAAAATACCACCAAGATGATTCCAAAGAGGGGAAGAAGTGGAAAGGAAAAGACAAGAAGATGATATTCACTACACAACAGTGCAAGGATCCAAACAACCATTGCAACCATTGCAATATTGATGGTCACACTGAAGACAAGTGTTGGAAGCTACATCTAGAGTTGAATCCAAATAACCCTAAAAAGGATGACATGAATAAGAACCCACTAGGAAAGGATTCAAGAAGACAGGTAGAGAGTAGTTAGGATGTGGAGGAGAATATTGTTTTCACTTCAGTGTAGAAGGAGGTGATTCTCAGTAGCCTTCATCACAATGAAGAGAAGGAGATGGAAAAAATATTCCATATCAATGTCTAGGTCAAAAATACCAAGATAGATTATATATTTGATTCTTGTTCACTTGCCAAACTCATATAATATGATATGGTCAACAAGATAGGGTTGGAGGTTCATGATCATATGATCCCATATCCATTAGGATGGGTGAATAAGGATGTAGAGATCAAAGTCACTAAATAATTTAAGATCAATTTTTCTTTAAGTGTATATTTTATTGATAAAGTGGTGTTATATGTAGTATCCATTAACATGTGTGGTGTAGTGTTTGGAATCCCCTACATGTATATGAGGGATGCGATCTTCATGAAGATAGAAAACATGTACCGATTGATCAAGGATGTGAAATCTTTCATCATCAATTCCCACAAAGGTAAATCAAATATCTCTTTGATAAGTTCCAACCAAGCCAAAATGTTGATTAGTTCTAGTAATAAGTATGTATTTATTTTATTAAGAGAGACTCAACCAAGGGAGAATCGATAAGAGTAAAGGCATCACTAGAGGGATGTACAAAAGAGAAAAAAACAATAATTGGAGGAGTTGTTGCAGACGTATAGGGGAGTGTTCCAGGAACCTAAAGGGATGCCATATAAGAGGGAAGTGGAGCACAAGACACAATTGTTTCTTGACTCCCCTTTACCAAAAATTGGGCTATATCAACAAACTATTATGGAAGTAGACAAAGTGAAGAAATGGTTGTAGCATTTGTTGGAGAAGGGAGTAATTCGACCAAGAACTTCATGATTATAGTAACCAAGAAGGATAGGACTTGGTGAATGTGTATCAACTATAGAGATTTGAACAAGATCACACTCAAGAATCTCTAGCCTCTACCCAAGATTGATGATTTGTTAGACTAGTTGCACAACGCCAAGTACTTCACGAAGTTGGATTTCAAATCGGGATACCACCAGGTACGTGTCAAAGAAGAAGACACTTGGAATATTTCCTTTAAGACAAGGAAAAGTATGTATGAATGGTTGGTCATTCCATTTGGTTTATGTAATGCACTAACTACATTTATGCAATTTATGAATGATGTATTGCGTCCCTATTTAGATTAATTTGTAATAGTATATTTAGATGATGTATTGTTTATATCTCTACATGGGGAGAGCACATCTCATATATCATGTAGGTGTCATAAGCTCTAAAAAAGCACCAGTTGTTGGCTAACCTCAATAAATGTGAGTTTGAATAGCATCCAATGAAGTATTTGGGGTATGTGATTCGAAGAAGGGTACTCAAAATAGATCTCATGAATATGGAGGCCATCATCAAGTGGCCAATTCCTACTAATTTCATTGAATTTAGGATCTTTTTTTGGATAATGTAGTACCTACGAAAATTCATAACATCCTTTTCAGCAGTAGTTGCACCACTCCATGCCATAACAACCAGTGTTAAGAGTTTCCAGTGGGGAAAGAATCAACAAAAATATTTCGATGATCTAAAATGAAATAACAATCAAGAACCAATTCTCACATTTCCTAGCTTGTAGAAGCCTTTCAAAGTGGATACAGATGTAAGTGGGTATTCTATGGGAGCATTTTTTTATGCAAGGAGGTAAGCCATATTGCTAACTTTTCGAGATGTTTTAGGGGGAAGTTTTGAACTACCCTGCATATGATCATGAACTTTATGTCCTAGTTCAAGCTATTAATAAGTGGAATCACTATCTGATGGGAAAGAAAACTATTATTGACACCGATCACCAGCCACTGTAGTATTTGCAGGCCCAGAGTAAGTTTCAACAAACTTGAAATTACAAGTGGATGGTGTTTTCCAACGGTTTCATCTAGTCATCAAGTATACGAAGGGAAACCCTAATGAGTTGGTGAACATTCTTTCAAGGCCACCCACATCCAATATTATATTTTTGGGAACACCTATGCACATGGAGCCTTTCACCCATGATACATACAAAAAAACATATACTGAATATGAGGACTTTAAAGAGGTGTTTCAATAGATATATGACCAAATTCATATAGAAGAAGGTGACAGTAAGGTTGATTATCATCTCCATAATGGGTTGCTCCACATGCTATAAAATCTCTATGTTCCTAAAGGTGAATGTTTCATCTTATTAGAGAGTCTCACACCTACAAGGTTGCAAGACATTTTGGTGTTGGGAAGACGATTTCAACTTACAAAGGCATCCACATTAGCCTAAAATGAAAGAAGATGTAGCTTGGTTTATTAGAGGATGCATGCTTTATTGTATCAACAAGACAAGTAATAGGAAGCAAGGTCTATACCATCCCTTACCTATACCCATTCGATCTTTCCATGGATTTTGTGCATGGTGTTGAGCACTCAACACACCCTAAAAATCCTTTATCAAATTCTTTACTTTTTGGGTACCACTTGATCTTCTGCACTGTCTGATTCGATTTCATTTTGGGAAATGTTTTGTCTTTGCTTATTTTCAATACTCTCATCACCTATTCAGGTTTGTTTGAACTTATGAAACCCCATGACTAAAAATACCTTAAAACTTGAATAAAGAATAGACAACCAAACACTTCACCCAACGCGCTCAGGTTCAGAATCGGAAGGAATTAAAAGAAGAAAAAGGAACCACTCGAAAAATCACAGTTGTCGAGCGTTGATCTCCATCAACATTGGCAGAAGGAATTTTTGGTTTGCGTTAAGTTTTTCTCATAAAGATATTGCCGATAGATGATTCCCCTTCGACATCGGTAAAAGACGAGGATGACAGATGTTAACAAGGAACAAAAAGATATCGTCAATAGATGATGCCCGACGCGCTTTATCGAAATCGGGGAAAACCCAGAAGGATCACAACAAAAAATTTTACCATGATAAAAGGTATCCCCGATGCTTTTTTGGCATCGAGACTGTTTCAAGGGAGTCGATCTTAAAGCACTTTGATAGGTTTATCGTTGATCACCGATCCTTGACACTTTTTCGGCATCGGCAAGATAAGGTTTATTTTAGAAACAATAACTTAAGGAAAGTCCCAACTCCGATTAATACAAGAGAATTAAGTCACTGGTCTCCAATGCCATGTGTCTTTACCATGTAAGAGGTCCGTATGGTCTAGTTCTATCCCGAATCATTCTTGGTTCCCTAGGTCCAAGTCACACCTCCGAGTCAGCTTTTCCACGTCAACATTGTATGGTAAGATCGATCGGCATCGAAGATTTTCGTAGGAGAATATCAATGAAAATGTTCGTAGCACAACCCCAATCCCCAATCCACCCACTGAAAGAGTGACACGACAGGACGTTTTAGCATTATATACGATCAGATTTTGAGCATTTAAAGAGCTAATTAATACTCGATCCTGCATTATTTTCTACCTAGTGCGCTAATCAAAATAATCATTTAAAATCATCGAAGGACCATATCACCACCTGCGCCTCCATCGTCAACTCACGATGAATTTAATTTCTAGAGATTCGGCGATAGATTTTTTGAAAATTGACTCATAACCCGAATTGAATGGTTGATGCGACAGAGTAAGATCTTTTCCGTTTAAAATGTCTTGAGCCATTGTGAATGAAATCATTCTATGCGTAAGAGAATTCCAGAGCGTCTGAAGGAGAAATACAAGAAACTCGAAGGCTGTATCGACCCCGTGATTATCAAAATAACTAGGTTTTAACAAGCTTCGTAGGTATGTATTCGAGTCTATAAATTTGTTGGTTGTAATTTATATATGTGTGGTTTTCCAGTTTTAACACAGTCTCTAAAAATCTGCTTAAGTTGCAGGAAAAATGTCACTGAGAAGGCCAACCACCAGACGCTCGTCGAGATCACCAAAGATAAAAGAACCATAGACAAGTGAAGTTTCTTCTCCAAGAACCGTGAGGAAATTGGAGTACGTCCCTAGGCCGAAGCCTCTTGTCAAGACAACAACAAAGAAAGTTTTCATCCAACCTCCATCCTTTGGAGATATAGAGGAAAGAACCGGGTCCAAAATGGTGCTCCCACATTGGGGGGATCTCTTTAATAGGATCAGTTGAGAAGAATACCCAGAATATGCCCCGCACAGTGATCCAGACATAAGGGCGCTTGATGACCAGGTGTTCCCGAACATATGATGGTCATATCTACATATGGTGGAAAGGAGAACCCCCATTTTCCCCTACATAGAGGTCCTGAAGTGGCTCACCGACCACACAGACACACATAAATGTTTAATCAACGATGAAAATGGTGGGTGTGTCGGAGTTTTCCTCGCGGTAGAAGTTCATAAATATTATAAACTCAGAGACCCAGAGGAGCGACTAGACACATACTTCATGGTGAAGTTCTACGAACACCATGACACAAGTCAGGTGATGGCCTCATGGTGGAGGGAGGAAAATAAGTTTACCAACTGAAGCACTAGTTGGTATGGTATGATTAACTTGAGGGAGCCATACATCTATTTGATGGCTCTCATCTTCCGGTTATACAGAGAGAAAGATTGCTCCAAGTTTTCAGAGGCATGGATGCCTTTGGCATACACAGTTGCGATCGTCAGGTGCAGCTTCAATTGGGGAGAAAAAACCTTCAAGAAATTAAGCATATGTGTGCAGCAGGCTTAGACACGGAAGGAAGGGGAAGCACCAAATTTTTACATGGCTTCATACCTACTCGATGTCATGTGCGTTAGGAACGTCTTTGCCGGCATGAATATGAGTTGGCATGTTGCAGAGCTATCATTCCACATCTACTTCAGTGTTCTATGGGAAAATAGGTATAAGAAATCTTACTCCCTCGTCTGCGATGAATTCATCACCCGAATTTATTTTATTCTTTTTAAGAAGGAATGCTCAGGGATATTAGCGACAACCAAGAAAATGATATCCAAGGTAGGCCATTGGTATTTGGACGAGCACACCACCTACATCAGGGTGTTTGAGGCCACCAGAGCACCACATCTCCTACCAGCTCATGTCCCAGACAATCTCATCATAGGAGAAATATGTTATTAGACCATCTTGCAAGGCTACAACACCACCCTGGTCAAAGACAAGAAACGATATTTCATACCCTATGGTTTCCATGTAGGGTTATATTTGGTAAAGGATACCACTCAAGCAAAACAAGAAGGGTTGAGCCAACTCGAATTCAGATTCTCGATGGACTGATTTCGCAAGCACTATCCAAAGGGCCTTGTCCTGCAACATGCTTCATAGACGTCGTCCTCCTGGTCATATGCTCACGACAAGTTTGAAGATGAATTATTCACAAAGAATACCCAGGACTGGTACGAGGTGGTGTAAAGGATGGTTGACCCAAAAATGACGAGGTTCAAGGCCATGAGCATGGATGAATAGGTGGTGACAACAGAGCAGTCAACGTAAGAGGCCCTCAGATCCAGGGAAGAAATCAGAGCGACAGAGGAATAAAAGGTGTAGAATAGGCGATTATCTGTGACACCGGAGGCACAAGCGAGGGGATTGCTCATAATGGAATAGGCACAAAGATTAATTGATCAGTTGCAGAACAACCCAGACCTTGTAGAAATGACAAGGGTCTACGCTGAAAACCCAATTGAAATTTGGGTAGGTCCAAGTGACCCAGTGCCAATACAAATTGAAGAGATCATTGGGCTAGATAACCCTGAAGTTTCAAAGACACAGGCTGGATCACCAGGGGGAGTTCCAGCTCAACCAGAGAGAGTGAGGATATCAGGGAGAGAAACTGCATCAAACCCCATACACGACTTGATAATGATCTATGATGATGAGGAGAGTTCAGAGGTTTCCCTGGTGAATCCGGTGGAGATCACAAAGGAAAAGAAACCCAAGAAATAATATTCCCCAACTCCCGATGCTCAAATTCAAATCCTTCCAGAGAGTGACTAGGAGGTCAAAAGTGTCTTAGACATTGAGATATTTGATGCACCAGGGACCCAAGCGGATAGCCCAAAGGACGAGTTAGGGTTGGGAGAACAAGAAGAAGAAATTACACAGCAAGAAATCGACATCTCAACAACCGATAATCAAGTAAGTACCAAGCCTACCCCTGATGCATCAATTTCAGCCAATACTTTACCTCCTTATGAGAAACAACCAGAGGTTGAACTTTTGGAACACACAAAGGAGGTTCAAGAACCCAGCCTTGAACATATTTACACCATCGAGAGCCTGGGAAACACGCTTACTTGGGGAGAGCAAAAAATCCCCGAACCCATGGATGAGGTCGTCGATATACAAGCCATCATCTACGATTGAAAGAGGAAATCCATCATGAATATAACCACCAAGAAGAGGAGGCTTACTCTAGACAGCTCCATCCTCATCACCACATAGGAAAAATTGATTAGCACGGAGCATGCCAAGATGTTCGAGCTTATCGATGCAAGAATGGCAATCACAGATGCCACCCTTGATAGAGTGAGGAAGGATGAAGAGGATCTGGCCATTGTGATGAAGGAATTGGAGCATCTATGCCATTTGGATAAATATTATCAGGACTCCACACAGGCCACGGTGTTCTTGAGAAGCAAATTTCAGGATGCCTACAATAAATTCACGAATGAGCGACACCTTTTCACTGCAAGGATAGTTGATTTCCAATAAGGCACCCTCATGGCGCTGGAGACATGCAAGGATATATAAATATGGTATGAGAAATCACACCAAGTAGTCTAAAGGATTGATTACATCAGCGCAGTTCAACAGGTTCGAGACACTGAAGAGCACCACATTCGTGTACTAAGGGATAGCAGCATCGACTGCATAAAGAAGTCAACCGAATATTGGGTGAAAATGGCCCAAAAACCTCATCAGGAAATCCAATAGAAATGGGTCGGGCATGAAAAGAGCTGGACCAAGATCAATTGGGCGATGACAGACATAGACCTTCCAGAATTTGGCACACCCGATGACTTTGTCGACTTGCATGACATAGTCAAACTAAATACCGAACAAGACTCATTGTGAGCTGCAGAGATAG
Organism: Picea mariana; assembly: GCA_032191745.1. Taxonomy (NCBI): domain Eukaryota; kingdom Viridiplantae; phylum Streptophyta; class Pinopsida; order Pinales; family Pinaceae; genus Picea; species Picea mariana. The sequence continues at coordinate 218,900 of JASDQU010010194.1, forward strand.
AAAATGCGGCAAACATGGAGCCATGTCAAGTACAATAGTTCATGGAGCATCTAATTAAGGCTCAGATAGTGTTACAACAGTTAATTGCTAGACTAGTCAAGTATTGGGAATGGGTAGTGGAGATAAAGGAGATCCTTTCGGCCCCGATGGACCAACATAGATTCCCGTATGCCAACACATGCGAGGACCTCTTCGTCAAATGGTCAGAGTACGAGAAGAGTCATCCAATCAAGTGAAACCATTTGATGACTCTTATAATATTGAGAGATGAAAGCGCCATGTGGCGATGTTTTTTTTTTTACTTAGCTTGCACTTTTGATAGTTATTTTTAGTTAATAATATGCTATAAATAAGAGGATCGACCTGTTAGAAGAGGTTGATGGTTTTTTCAAAGACCCTCATTTTTGGATGTGTAAAGAACTATTTCAGAGCTACCTTAATTGAGAAGTCATGTTTAAGACCAAATACAAGTTTGTGTTTTTCATCTAAAGCGTGTGTGACTGGATCTAAGGAAGAATTATTTATGACTTTATCTCATGAATGGATGTTGTAATGAGTAAGATCCTTTGAATATGTTGATAAGTTATTTGATTCAATGTTTTATAGTTCTTGTATTTAATGATGGAAAGTAAATCATTGTGCTAATGCGTGATTAATGATTAGACCTAAGGAAACTATTTTTCTCACCATCGTTTATTGTATGTATGTCTTTTTTCTAATAATTGTATCTCAGTCAACAAATTGGAACACCAACAGGTTAATGTATTAGTACTAGGCTTGTTGTAGGTGTAAGAATCATTGTCTGCATTCTTGAGTATGAGGGCTATCCCGAACTCAGCCTTCTTTAGTAGTTAAGTCCTTTCCCCTTTGTTACCCAACTAGTTTATGCCAACATTTATCTTGTATCGGTCCCACCTATAAGAGAAAATAAAAATAAAAGAACATTCGAACTAAAGGAGGAGCTTTCACAAGAAGACATCTTGTCAATCACTACATAAATCCCATCGATTAATTGGTCAGATCGCAAGGTATGGAGAACCATTCCAACATTAAACATTGCAGAGTCTAATTGGGTCTTGGTGGCAGGTTTGGTTCCTACTGTTGAGTTAAAGGGATTTAGGACCCATAAACATAATTGACACTAGAAGGAGGGCTGAAGACTGAATGGATGACAATATTTTTGACATAATATTTCACACAGGCTGAAGATTCGAAACAACCCACATGCATGGCTAGTCATTCTCAAGACAACCCACACACACTGAGTACTCTTGAAATGAGTAACTCACCCTAGCAAGAGGAAGAACATATATTCACTGAGATACCTTATGCTCTTCCTCACAAGGAGTTGAACCAATTCAGAAGAATCACAAGAGCTTACGTCGGACAAATCGGAGCACTGCCCTTAGCTCTGTTACTTCCTCCTAGAAAACAAGTAAGAAGACCAGTGGTAGACACCCCCGACTAGGTTTTTGTTCACACAATAGAAGACCTAATAGATGTTGGCCTCACCAAAATCAAACATCCTCTTAATATAATCCCAAAAACACCAGCCAATAACTGCTCCGAGACCGACGATTTTTCTGACGAAGAAGGGTTTAACTTAGAACGTTCAGCTTCAGAGTCAGACGACATGGAGGATAACAATGATCATAATGAAGAAAGGAAAAAACCATCTCAAAATAATCAACCTTGGTTGGCCAGAGATTCTCTGGCCATCCTTGGACGAGTACATGACCTTCCCCGACATCCAGAAAAGTTACTCCCTAAATTTGACCCTGAAACTTCACGATTTCCCGAAGACCATATCAAAAAATTCATACTAGCTATCAGACTGATGAATGTTCAACATGAAGGCGTAGTATGTAGGGTTTTCCCCTATACTTTTGAGAATTTGGCCTATACGTGGTATTTTAACTTACCTATAGGGTCCATAACTAGTTGGATGAAGTTTCAAAAGGATTTTCTAGATAAATTTGTAGAAGAAACCACTACAGGAGCTTTGATGGTCGAGTTGTTCGCCGCCACCATGAGTTCAAAGGATAAGGTTAAATACTTTAATCAACGATTCACCACTATCCTAAACAAATTCTAACCCAAAGCTAAACCCAGTCAGGAGTTGCAAATCGAAGTATATGCTAATTCTCTCCTAGCTTCTATTTCCATGTTTGTGAAGAGGGTTGCCAAAACAACCTTAGCTAAGAATTTTGAAGAAGCCAAAGCAATAGAATTCCAAATGAAGGGATGTAAAGAAGTCCAGGTTTCTTTAGTTAAGAAGGAAGTTCAACCTCCTCCCAGGAAAGGATTCTGGTTGACTAGACCTCTAGGGAAACAAACAGAACAAGGTCCCAAAAAGGGAAGTGGAGACATAAAATACCTACAACACATGGTTAAGAAGTTGTCAAACAAAATCATAGACATGAAAAGAAGTGCAGGGGAAGGAAACCAAGGCCATAGGCCATATAAACCATTTTTTAAAAGAAATCCACCTTTCAACGCAATTGAACCTCCCCCAACCAATTTAAACATCAACCTGGGAAATGTAGCATCTGACTCATTCCGTACCTATCACCAAAAGAAACATTCTGAAGTAGACTTCCCACAATAAGTGCATGCCATGAATTTGATGGCCAACCAGTTTCTAGATGAGGTTTCCCTAACCAAACAATCAAGCGACTCAGTTATGAATATTATTGATCAGGAAGAAGTTGATCCACCAGAAGAAATGATCATGCTGATATGGGACCCTGACCTACCAATGCCTTCTGATGACCTATTTAAGGTTCAAGAACCACCCACAGAGGTGTTGGTTATGAAAACACGAAGTACGGGTCGGCCTGTCTCAAATGAACTTACTACGGCTCAAACTTTGGGAGGAAAACCAACTCCCGATCACCTGAAAGAACCTTTTTTCCCCCAAAGAAATCCTATAAACATCCATACACGAGAAAATCCCAATCTAGACTACAACATAGTAGAAGATTTGAAAATTTTGAAGGCAAATATATCGATCATGGACATGTATAGAATCCATCAACAAAATGAATTTCTATTACAAGCATGGAAGTCAGTAGAAAATCCTACAACAAGCATTGACCAAGGAGAAAATCCATCTCCCACAGATCTAAGAAATAAACCAAATGTAAACGCTTGCTCTGAAGATAAGAAGGGAAAGCCTTTTGTCCCACCATTCCTTTTGACATTTGAAGTCTTCAACATAAACCTCCATAACTGTTTAGTTGACTCAGGAGCATCCTTTAATGTTATTCCATTGTCTATATTCAAGAAATTAAACTCAGTTCCTCTCAAAAGTGATAAACATGTGATACAACTAGACAGAACCCAAGTAAAGGTTATGGGAGAACTCAAATATGTAATGATCAGGATGGCGACTCACCCAAAATTTGTTCAAGTAATTGACATCATTGTAGTAAATATCCAAGAAGATTATGGATTGCTACTGAGTCGAGATTGGTCCACGAAGTTAAACAGATACTTTAGTGCAGACTGGGCTCACCTTTGGCTTCCATTAAAGGGACACATGAACATGATCAAGATCGATAGGGAAATATATCTAAAACATATTGTCACCGACCTAGAAAACCTTAACAAACCCTCATCGACAGATTTCCCCATGCTAGGCAATTATTCCTGTGACTCCGATTTTGGGAATTTCTCCCCCCTCTCATATGATATTCCTCTTACTCAAAACTCCAAAATAAGTTTTCAAGAAAGTTTTCCAACGACGACAGAGGAAACCCTCTTCTGTTAGGAACCGGTGTTAGAAACCATGAAACATATAAGAGGAAAAGAGGAAAGTGATAAAAAAAAGGAAGCTAATGGTTTTTTCCCACATATTTGGACCTTATACTTTGATGGATCTAAATCAAAATAAGGTTCAGGGGCAGGGTACATCCTCATTGATCCAAAATTTAAACGAAATTTCATGTCCTATAGACTAGAATTTGAATACACAAACAACACCGTCAAGTATGAAGCTCTAGTACAAGGGCTAAAGAAAGCCATAGACTTAAACGTTAAAGAATTGAAGGTTTTCAGAGATTCTGAAAATATCGTTAGACAAGTAAGGAACACTATACATTGCAACTCTCCCCACCTAAGGAATTACCAACAAGAAGTGCACAGACTAATAAAACATTTTGAAGCCTTCAACATTACAACGATCCCCAGAACAAAGAACACTCTTGTTGATTCTTTGGCCACCGCTACCTCAAGGCTATCACCTCTAGAAGACTATCAAGCCTCCCAGTTCACTGTGGAGCTACTCTACAAACCATCGATGCCCAACAATATTTCTAATTGGGAGGTCTTTGAAGGAGATGAAAAATCATGATTTTTTTACCAATCAGGATAATTTTAAAGACTTGGCTATTGACGATGAAGTACTTCAGGAGAAATTAGTAGAAATCGACCCTCATACAGATCAATCAATCGACAAACCAATGTCTCACATGATACCTAAAGGGGTAGCCAATTTAGAAAATATTTTTGACTTAAGAGAAAGATTCAAAGGGTCAACTGACACAAAAACAGGCAGTTCACGTCCCACGTACGAAACTATAAATCTAGGAACCCCGAAAAACCCCAAGAATATAAATCTCGTCAAGGCAGTATCTAAAGAGGAAAGGAAGGCCTATCTCAAAATTTTCAGGAAATATCAAGATGTCTTTGCATGGTCCTATTGAGATCTGAAAACTTATGATACTTGTATCATTCAACACACAATCTCATTAAAGCTCAGAGTGAAATCCTTCCAACAGAAGCTACAGAAGTACCACCCATCCCCAGAGCCTCTCATGTGTCAAGAGTTAAAGAAATTACTAGATGCTAAGATTATATTCCAGGTTAGACACTCTACATGGGTAGAAAATTTAGTTCCTGCGAGGAAAATTCTGGGGAGATCCGCCTATGTGTAGATTTTAGAAACCTCAACAGAGCTTCAGAAAAGGACAACTACCCAGTCCCACCAATGGAGAAACTCTTGCAGACCATGTCTGGCTCTGATATTTTCTCCCTGTTGGATGGTTTTTCAGGTTACAACCAAGTTCTAGTTTCAGAGGAGGACCATTTGAATAATACCTTTTGAACCAAGTGGGGAACCTTTGCTTATAAGCGCATGCCCTTTGGGTTAATCAATGCAGGGGAAACCTTCCAAAGGGCCATGGATGTAGCGTTTTGGGGACTAATCAAAAAATGTGGAGTAGTTTATTTGGATAACGTGACTGTGTATTCGAAGAATAGATAAGATAACATCCAACACTTAACCTAGATTTTGGAAAGGTGTAAGAAATACGATATATCCTTAAAACCTAAGAAAATTATCTTTGGTGTCGAGGAAGGTAAACGACTAGGTCATATTATATCTCGAGCAAGAATTCACATAGACCGAGAGCGAATTAGAGCTATAGATTAACTTCTATTACCCCACAACAAAAATGCTATGCAATCCTTCTTTGGGAAAATCAATTTTGTGAGGAAATTCACCCTCGATTTCACTGAAAATATCTAACCCCTACAAAAATGATCCGCAAAGATGTTGAATTTAAGTGGGATGATGAACGAAAAAGTGATTTCAACAATATTAAGGTTGCAATATCTCAAGCCCCAGTTTTTTGAAGTCCCGACTTTAGTAAAGATTTCTTCCTCTACACTTTTTCCTTCGACCAGTCGTTAGCTGTAGTATTGACTCAAAAGGATGATAACAACAATGAGGCCCCAGTCTCATTTATGAGCACTAATCTCCAAGGGGACGAACTAAATTACCATGCTATAGACAAGCAGGCTTATGCAGTGTACAAGGCAGTGAAACACTTCATATATTACATCCTAAAGAACCATACCAAAGTCATTGTGCCTCACCTTGCAGTCTGATCCCTATTCACTCAACATGAGATGGGGGAAAGAAGAGGAAACTGGATGGAAGTAGTCTAAAAATATGATCTAGATATAAAACCTGCTAAACTAGTTAAGGGACAAGGATTATGCAAACTAGCAGTTGAAGCCTAGGACCAAGTAAATGAATACCACGGGAGGGAGAATGAATTGGCGTTATAGTGTGGTGAAGCTTCATACATCTTCCCAAGGAAAGAGTCTTGGTATGATAAACTGACTTATCTTCTGCATCATGGGACTTGCCTAGAAAACCTAAATCCTAGGGAAAGGAGAGCCCTCAGGTTAAAATCATCACAATATCACCTCATAAATTCGGTGCTCTTACGTGTTAATTATGATGGGGTACTTTTAAGATGCCTCGAACAAGAAAATGCAGACAAGGTTCTGAAGGAGCTCCATGATGGTATTGCAGGTGAAAATTTCGCAGGAAACACCACTGCTCACAAAATACCGAGAGCTAGCTAATATTGACCTACTCTTTTCAGGGATGCCCACACATACGCTAGAAACCATAAAACTTGTCAAATAAGTGCGGGGAGGGAAAAGAGAGCATTTGTCCCACTCCAACCTGTGGCCGTTTCCAGGCCATTCAAGTAATGGGGGTTAGATATCATAGGATAAATTACACTGAGTTCTTCAAAACAACATAGATACATACTGACTGCCATAGACTATTTCACGAAATGGACATAGGCCATCCCTCTGACTCATGTAAACGAAAAGGTGGTGATCCAAATCATAGAACAATAGCTGATTACGAGGTTCAATATGCCTTCCTTCCTTGTTTTCAATAATGTTGCTTACTTTTCTTCCACCCTAGTAACATAGTTTTATCTCGAAAAAGGAATTAAAATTAGATACTTCACAAACTACTATCCACATGGGAATGGAGTGGAAGAATCAACCAATAAGAACCTAGTGAGGATATTAGAGAAAATAGTTGCAGACAACCAAAGGGATTGGCACAACTCACTTCATAATTCCTTATGAGATGATAGACTAACATCCAAGGAAGCTATATGGAATTCCCCATACTCTCTGGTATACAGACAAGAATCCATTCTCCCGAACGGGCTATATCTCCCATCTCTCTAGCTTGCTAAGGATTCTAGAGGACAATCCTCATCAGTTATAAAAGAAATAATTGATACCCTCCTCATGCTAGAAGAATAAAGGGAGAAAGCAAAATTGAAGTTCATCGCTCATCAACAAATAGTTAAAAGGTGGTTTGATAAGCATAAGGCCAAAGAGAAGAATTTTGAAGTAGGAGACTTAGTCCTAAAATGGGACAGAGCGAATGAGCCGAAGGGAAAACATTCGAAGTTTCAGGATATATGACTCAGATCTTTTCAGGTGGCTGAGAAAATTGGGGTAGGCACGTATCAGTTGCAAAATCTGAGGGGGGAAGCTGACGCCCTCCCGGTGAATGGCCCAGCCCTAAAACAATATTTTCATTTAAAAAAAAAGTGTGTGTTTTCATGATGTTTTGTTTTTAGGTAGGTTGATTGCGGAGTGCATTTTTTTTATGTCCTTGTTGTAGTACTTATGCGCTTGAAGATTGTGTTTAGAAAAAATTGGTTGACCTCAATTCATGCAATATGACAAACTCTGTTCCTGACTCACCGCTTACATACAACACAAGAAGCATTGGGAGACCTACGGTTGTTTTAAAGGGCTTTCTATCTAACCTGCAAATGAACAACCTTGGAAAAGTGATGAAGTGTTTGCCTGGTGGTTTGGTAAAACCTCAAGGGAAAGGTGGTAAGATGGAAAGGACTACATGTACCTCAAGGAAGATCTAGAAAAAATTTCAACTTAACCCTCTCATTTTGGAAATAACATACGTCCTCGTCTCCCACTCACTCAGGGAATTTTGCCGAAATAAAATCAATTATATGAAATGAGTGCAAAGTAGGAGAGGGTATGTAGATAACTCCGTCGAGGCTATAGATGCTCGCTGGCAGCGGAGCAAGGTCTGTGACATCGGGGTGACTTTGTCGAGGCTATGGATGCTCACTGGCAACAGAGAAACACCGTAGTAAGTGAATGATGATGACTAAAAGGCCCGGTGCCAGTGAATTCCTTACTTGACTCCTTTCAAAGGGGGTGCGAGTCAAGGTTACAGGAAACAAAGGCAGAATAAAGGTTGAAACCCCACAGGTAGGCCCAGATGCACCAACCAAGGAATTTCAAATGCAAGGATAAAAGAGGCTCTGATAAAGAACCAGTTAAATTCTTAACCATCTCTTGCATCAGCTGAGCCCGAGGTAGGAAGAAAGATTCTTCTTTTTCCGAGTAAGTCACCATTTTTTGAGCACTCAACACACCCTAAAAATCCTTTATCAAATTCTTTACTTTTTTGGGTACCACTTGATCTTCTGCACTGTCTGATTCGATTTCATTTTGGGAAATGTTTTGTCTTTGCTTATTTTCATGACTCTCATCACCTATTCAGGTTTGTTTGAACTTATGAAACCCCATGACTAAAAATACCTTAACACTTGAATAAAGAATCGACAACCAAACACTTCACCCAACACGCTTAGGTTCAGCATTGGAAGGAATTCAAACAAGAAAAATGAACCACTCAGAAAACTAGAGTCGTCGAGCATCAATCTCCATCTCCATCGACAAAAGTAAGTTTTGGTTTACGTTAAGTTTTTCGCATAAATATATAGCCGATAGCCGATTCTTCTTCGGCATCAGTAAAAGACGAGGAAGAAAGACATTAACGAGGAATGAAAAGATATCGCCAATAGTCGATGCCTGCCACGCTTTATCGGAATCAGGGAAAACCCAGAAGGATCACAAAAAACATTTTTACCACGATAAAATTTATCCCCGATCATCGATCCCCGATGTTTTTTTGGCATTGGGACTTTTTCAAGGGAGCCGATCCGAAAGCGCTTTGATAGGTTTATTGTCGATCACCGATCCTTGACACTTTTTCGGCATCAACAAACTAAGGTTTATTTTAGAACGAATAACTTAATGAAAGTCCCGAATATGATTAATACAAGAGAATTAAGTCACTGGTCTCCAACGCCACATGTATTTACCAGGTAAGAGGGTCGTACAGTCTAGTTCTATCCCGAGTCATTCTTGGTTCCCTAGGTCCTAGTCACACCTCCGAGTCAGATTTTCCACGTCAGCATTGTACGCTAAGATCGATCGACGTCAATTTTTTTTTCAAGAGAATATCAATGAAAATGTTTGTAGCACAACCCCGATCCTCGATCCACCCATTGAAAGAGAGATAAGACGAGACGTTTTAGCATTAAATACAACTAGATTTTGAGAATTTAAGGAGCTAATTCATACTCGATCCTACGTTATTTTCTACCTCGTGCTCCAATCAAAAAATCCATTTAAAATCATCGATGGACCACATCACCACCCACTCCTCCACCGTCAACCCACGATGAATTTAAGTTCTAGAGATTCAGCGACAGATTTATTGAAAATTCACTCATAACCAAAATTGAATGGTTGATGTGACATGGTAAGATCTTTCTTGTTTAAAATCTGTTGAGCCATTGTGAACGAAATCATTCTGTGCATAAGAGAATTCCAGAGTGTCATAAGGAGAAAGACGATCAACTCGAAGGCTGTATTGACCCCATGATTATCAAAATAACCAGGTTTTAACAAGCTTTAGAGGTATGTATATGAGTATGTAAATTCATTGGCTGTAATTTCTATATGTGTGTTTTTTCAGTTTTACCACAGTGTCTAAAACTCTGCTTAAGTTGTAGGAACAATGCCATCGAGAAATCCAACCACCAGACGCTCGCCGAGAGCACCAAAGCTAAAAGAATCATATATGGGCGAAGGTTCTTCTCCAGGAACCATGAGGCAATTGAGTACATGCCTAGGTTGGAGCCTGTCATCAAGACAACAACAGAGAATTTTTTCATCCAACCTCTGGCCTTTGTCGATATAGAGGCAAGAACTGGGTCCAAAATGTCGCTCCCACATTGGGGGGATCTCTTGAATAGGATCAGCCGAGAAGAATACCCAGAATATGCCCCACACAATGATCCAAATGTAAGGGCGCTCAATGACCCGGTGTTCCCGAACATCCGACGATCGTATCTACATATGGTGGCAATAAGAACCCCCATTTTCCCCTACATAGAGGTCCTGAAGTGGCTCATCGACCACAGATACACACATAAATTTTTAATCAATGATGACAATGGTGGGTGTGTCAGAGTTTTCCTCTCGATAGAAGTTCAGAAATATTACAAACATAGAGACCCATAGGAGCGGCTAGACACAAACTTCATGGTGAATTTCTATGAACACCACAACACCAACCACGTGATGGACTCATGGTGGAGAGAGGACAAGAAGTTTACCAACCAAAACACTGGCTAGTATGGTATGGTTAACTTGAGGGAGCCATACGTCTATTTGATGGATCTCATCTGCTAGTTATACGAAGAAAAATATTGCTCCAAGGTTTTGGAGGCATGGATGCCTTTGGCATACACAATTGTGATCACCAGGTGCAACTTCAATTGGGGATCAATAATATCCAAGCAACTAAGCATCTGTGTGCAACAGACTCAGATGTCAAAGGAAGGAGAAGAACCAACTTTTTACATGTCTTCATACATGCTCAATGTCATGTGTGCTAGGAACGTCTTCGTTGGCATGTTGTAGAGCTCCTGTTCCACGTCTACTTCAACGTGCTATGGGAAAATTGGTATAAGAAATATTACTCCCTCATCTGCGATGAATTCATCGCCCAAATTTATTTTATTCTTTTTAAGAAGGAATGCCCAAGGCTATCGGTGGCAACCAAGAAAATGATATCCAAGGTAGGACATTGGTATTTTGACAAGTGTGCCACCTACATCAGGGTGTTTAGGGCCACCAGAGCACCACATCTCCTACCAGCTCATGTCCCAGACTGAATCAACGTAGGAGAAATATGTTATCAGACCATCTTGCAAGGATACAATGCCACATTGGTCAAAGACAAGAAATGGTATTTAATACCCTGTGGTTTCCATGTAGGGTTCTATTTGGTAAAGGATACCGCTCAATCCAAACAAGAAGGGTTGAGCCAAATCGAATTCAGATTCCCAATGTGATGATTCCACAAGCACGATCCAAAGGGCCTGGTTCTACAACATGCTTCACAGGTGGCATCCTGTTGGCCGTATGCTCATGACAATTTCAAAGACGAAGTCTTCATAGAGAAAGCCCAGGACTAGGATGAGGTGGTGCAAAGGATGGTTGACCCGAAAATGATGAGTTTCAAGGCCATGAGCATAGATGAACAGGTGACGACAATAGAGAATTCGGCTCAAGAGCCCCTCAGAGCCAGGGAAGAAATCAAAGCAATAGAGGCAACAAAGGTGTAGAACATGGGATTGTCTATGACACCGAAGGCACAGGTGAGGGGATTGATCCTAATGGAACAGGCACAAAGAGTAATTGATCAGCTGCAGAATGACCCAGACCTCGTAGAAATGATAAGAGTCCCTACCAAAAACCCAATCGAAAGTCGAGTAGGTCCAAGTGACCTAGAGCCAATAAAAAATGAAGAGATCAAGAAGTTTCAACGGTGCAGGCTGGATCACCAGAGGGCGTTTCATCTCAACCAGAGATAGCGAGGATATTAGGGAGAGAAAGTGCACCAAACCCCCTACATGACTTGATAACGATCTATGATGATGAGGAGAGTTCAGAGGTTTCCCTGGTGACTCCAGTGCAAATCGTAGAGAAAAAGGAACCCGAGAAAGCATCTTCCCTAGCTCCCGATGCTCAAATTCAAAGCCTTCCACAGAGTGACCAGGAGGTCGAAAGTGTCTTAGAAACTGAGCTACTCGATGCACCAGGGACCCAAGTGGACAGCTCGAAGGATGAGCTAGGTTCGGGAAAACATGAATAAGAAATTCCACAGCAGGAAATCATCATCTCAACAACTGATTATCAAGTAAGTACCGAGCCTACCCCTGATGCATCAATTTCATTCGTTACTTTACCTACCGATGATAAACAACCAGAGGCCAAACTTTTAAAACACACAGAAGAGGTTCAAGAACCTAGCCTTGAATAGATTTACACCATTAGGAGCCTAGGAAACATGCTTACTTGGGGAGAGAAACAAATCCCTGAACCCATGGATGAGGCCGTTGATATACAATCCATCGCCTACAACCGAAAGAGGAAAGCGATCATGAAGAGAACCACCAAGAAGATGAGGCTTACTTTGGATAGCTCCAACCTCATCACCACAAAGGAAAAATTGATTAGCACGGAGTATGCCAAGACATCTGATCTTATCGGTGCAGGGATGGAAATCAAAGATGCCACCCTGGATAGAGCGAGGAAGGATGAAGAGGAGTTGGACATTGTGTTGAAGGAATTGGGTCATCTATTCCATTTGGTGAAATATTATCGGGACTCCACATAGGCCATGATGTTCTTGAGAAGCGAATTCTAGGATGCCTACAGTAAATTCATGAATGAGCAACACCTTTTCACTACAGGGATAACCGATTTCCAAGAAGACACCCTCATGGTGCTGGCGACGTGCAAGGATATGGAAATATGGTATGAGAAATCACACCAAGTAGTAGAAAGGATCGATTACATTAGTGCAGTTCAAAAGGGTTGAGACGTGGAAGAGCACGCCATTTGGTTCTAAGGGATAGCAACATTCACCACATAAATAAGTCAGTCGAATACTACGTGAAAATGGCCCAATAACCTCATCGGGAAATCCAAGAGAAATGGGACAAGTGCGAAAAGAGATGGACCAATATCAATCAGGCAATGAGAGACATCGACCTTCCAGAATTTGGCACACCCAATGACTTTGTTGACTTGCATGACATAATCAAACTACATGTTGAACAAGAATCATCGTGGGCTGCGGAGATATCAAAGGTGGCGAACATGGAGCCAATTCAAGTACAATAGTTCATGTAGGACCTGATCAAGGCTCGAATAGTGTTACAACATTTAAGTGCTAGAGTAGTCAAGTGTCAGGCACATGCAGTGGAGATAAAGGAGATCCTTTTGGCCCTGATGGACCAACATAGATTCTTGTATACCAACACATGCGAGAATCTCTTCGTCAAATGGTCAGAGTATGAGAAGAGTCATCCACTCAAGTGAAACCATTTGATGACTCTTAGAAGACTAAGATATGAAAGTGCCATGTGGTGAAGTTTTGTTTTACTTATCTTACACTTTTGATAGTTATTTTTAGTTAATAATATTTTATAAATAAGAGGATCGACCTGTTAATAGAGGTCGATGGTTTTTGCAAAGACCTACATTTTTCGATTCGTAAAGAACTATTTTGGAGATACCTTAATTGATAAGTCTTGTTTAGGACTAGTGTCAAGTTTTTATTTTTCATCTAAAGTGTGTGTGACTGGATCTAAGGAAGAATTATTTCTGACTTTATCTCATGAATGGATTTTGTAATGAGTAAGATCCTCTGAATCTATTGATAAGTTATCTGATTCAATGTTTTATAGTTCTTGTCTCTAATGATGGAAATTAAATCCTTGTGCTAATGTGTGATTAATGATTAGAGATAAGGAAACTATTTTTCTCACCATCGTTTATTGCATGTACGTCTTTTTTCTAATAACTTTATCTCAGTCAACAAATTGGAACACTGACAAGTTAATGTATTAGTACTAGGCTTGTTGTAGGTGTAAGAATCATTGTCTACATGCTTGATTATGAGGGTTATCCCGAGCTCATCCTTCTTCAATAGTTAAGTCCTTTCCCCTTTGTTACCCAACTAGTTTATACCATCATTTATCTTGTATCGGTCGCACATATAAGAGAAACTACAAAAAAAAAGAATGTTTGAAGTGAAGGAGGATCTTTCACAAGAATACATCATGTCAATCACTATGTAAATCCCATTGATTAATTGGTCGGATCGCAAGATCCAGAGAACAATTCCACCATTAAAAGATGCAGATTCTAATTAGGCCTCGGTGGCGGGTTGGTTCCTACTGTTGAGTTAAAGGGATTTAGGACCCCTCAACAAGTGGATTTAGTCACACGGATATCTATTTGTGGTAGTTGATAGGTTCAACAAGATGTGCATTCTCATGCCTCGTAAAAACACCATCAAAGGATAAGAAGAAACAAACAAGTTCTTTGAATGGTTCTGGGTGCACATTGGGATACCAAGGAACATCATCTTAGATAGGGATACCAAATTTCTTATTGCCTTTTAGACTACACTTTGGGAGAATATGGACACTAAGTTGAAGAGATCTACAACATTCCATCCATGAATAGATGAGTAGACAAAAGTAGTCAATAGGAATTTGGTACTACTTTTGAGGGGATACAATCAAAACCATTCAAAGACCTAGTGTAATACCCCAATTTTGAGTCCCCATATTAATAATGTATTTTTTTTTGTTTGATGAGAGGCTAGAGTGCCTATAAAGTTGAAAGGGAGGAGAACATAGAAACATAATAGCTTTGAAAATTAATAATAAAAATGCATCATTGGTTGCAGATGGATAGGAACAACGTTATAGGGGGCTATGATTCCACGAGAGAAGGGGATAAAGAGGATAAGACAATTTATTATATTTTATTCACCCATCTTGGAATTAGTTGGAAAAAGTGGTTATGTGAGCTTCTTGGGGAAGTAATGTGGTGCCTTGTGGGCATGCATATTTAACCATACTTTTTGGTTGTTGGGTCATACTTGGTTTTCTCACTCATTATGGTTCTTGGTTTTGTTAGGCGAAAAAATTGTTGGAGGTAGAGATCCATATCTAGTTGGTTGTAGGTACCTATTGGTTATTCCAACAAGAAATTAATGATTTTGTGCATAAGAACACTGGAAATTGAGTAAAACTTCCTACAACTGAGATTCCCTAGAGTTTCCAACATTGATATTTTCTTTCTAGTAGCACTGAAGCAATGGAGAGAAATATAATATGCCAAGGGACTAAATTGTAGATAAGGGGATTCTTTTCTTTGGTTTGTGCAGGATGAGGGGGGAAGAGAGCTAGTAAACTAGGATTGGTGTCAGTGTAAGAAAGAGAGAAAAATTGTAACGACTTGATATTTGACTGGTGTGTGTTTAAATTTGGCCTAGGAAACCATCCTTATGGATTCATAGCCTCATCTCAGGGGTGGCCTAAGGTTGGGTGGAATTTCCAATGTCTGCAGCCAGTTGGTGTGAATATTTTGTTGAAGATAAGTTATTTGTTCTCTGTGTATTTGAATTCCACTATGTTAATTATTTACTTAATGATGTATATTTCATGAGCACATGATTTATTAATGTTTTCTTGAATTATGCATCAGATTGTAATAGTTATTATGATTCTTTATTGTCGCATGACCCTTGGTTCCATTGTTGTAGTCTTTATTTAATAAAAACGGTATAAAGGGCTCAAAAACCATTCAAGAATGAAAATTCTAGAGGTACCCAAGCATGGGGTATGTTATGTTGGGTATGTGTTATATTATTTGCATGTATGTGTGGGGGTGCGTCATATTTGACGACTGCATCTGATGATCATCCCAGGGGGGGCATGATTTCCCCCCTAGTTATGAAGAGTGTTTAGGGAATCACCCCAAAATTATTTCTTTGGGGCGTTTTTTGCTATTTTATATTTTTTCGCTATTTTTAGAGGTTTTCTAAATTGATCCTGGATTAAGAGATTAGGGTTTTGGTACCTGCGAGATACTCAAAATATAGTATATATTTTATTGTGAATGGTGAAATTAATACAATGAAGAGTTGAGATGTGTGGAACCAAGGAAGGGTGGTTTTCTTCTAGTTAGGGGTTTACAACGTAAATCTATGTGTACTTTCTGTTTTTCTTAAGAATCTGTATGCATTACTTTACTTCATAGGTTTAAAAATTACATGTTATAGATTGGTATCAGAGTGTTGGTCACAGTGCTTGGCATGTATGGGCCAACACATGGGTTAATTATTTTCGCAACGGGTGAGATGAAGGTGCCTCATCATTTGGGGAAAGTTTTCTTGAAATTATGAAACTAAGCATTTTTGGAAATTTAGGAAAATTTGAGAAATTTTCATACATGGTGACGTGGACGCCACGTGCTAGGTGATTTGGTGGTGTTGATGTGGACTGCCATGGTGGAAAGATTCATAATGGAAGACCATGATGGTGAGGTATGTGGTGCACAATGGTGGGCTTGCAAGTGACATTGACACCACATCAAAATAATGGTTTATGGGACTATGGAAGGGTGGTTTTGGAGCTTGCTTCATAATCCCTGTAACCTATCACAAATAAACACATGGATGGTGGGTGGTAAGAAGTTATGGTACCTCGGGATTAGGCCAAGTCACGTTCTACTTCAACTCCCATAATGAATGGTAACCATTGATCTACTCATTTCTTCGCCATCAGATCTACCATCGATCATGTTTGATTGGTATAACCTGGGTGCATATTGGCAGCCCGTAAAGGATCCCTGTTGTGGATATAGCTCAGGGATGGGGAAGATTAAAAAAGGATGGGCCTCACCAGTAATGTGGGCTAATGCATTGGTTCCATGTGGTAGTCAGGCATGGGTGGGGCCCATAATAAATAAAGTAAGAGAAGAAGAAAGAGAATGGTATGGAAGGAAGAGAGAGGAAGAAGGAGGGAGTTCAGGTGTGAGGTGGATGAGTGAGGTGACATGGCATCACCTTAGGGTGCCTTGTGGACTTGAGGTGACACATCAACAACTATGTCAATGGGTTCTGATTCAAATGACATTTTCTAGCCATAACATGAGCATATTAATTCCAATTTAGATGATTTTTTTGGGGTATGTCTACAATGAGGAGTTCTACATAATTTCAAGTGAGGGTCATTCCTCAATTATGCACCAATCCTCCATAATTTGTAAATTATGGATTTTTGAAGAAAAAACTCGTACTCTCTGTTAGAGCCTTTATTTTTTATGATATTTTTGTATTGAGACAGGGAGGAAGGAATGACAATTCCTAGCGAAGGATTTGGATTGATTCCAAGGGGTTTGGAATGGGGATGTTGAAACAAGCAAAAATCCACTCTTCTAGGCCACTTTTTAGGGATTTTTGGGATATTTGGAGTAAAAGGGGTCCCAGATAACAAAACTGGAAATTTATTTATTTTAAATTTTACTTGCTCAAGACAAACAAATTTTCCTTATTAAATATTTTCCAAAAGTTCTTAGTTTGGGAGATAGCCAATTTTGCTAAAATTTCTAAGTCCGGGGAAAGTGCAAAAAATGACAAAGTTGCCAATTCTATATTGTTGTATAACTTGATTAGAGCAATAGATTGATAATATGACAATTGATGTATGTTCACCATAATGAATATTGTTAGTTCCCTATATAAAAAAAATTATTTGTTTTTGATAGATTTTCTTTTGCAAAAGACAGAAGTTGATCTCCTAATTCAAATTGCACCAGTACAAAAGTGCACAAATTGGGTGAAAATGAATTTTTCAAGAAGCCATAGCTTTCATCTCAGAGATCATATTGAGGCAAAATAACAGTAATTGGAAATATGATTCATATGAGAATAATATAGAAATATTATACTATGGAGAAGTGTGATAGGATTCTTCATTAATTGAGAAGAAAAATGACCTATAACAACAATTAAGAAAAATAATACAATATGTATAATTCTAGCAAAAATGGTTGCTTACACATTTTGAAGAAATAGGGGTATAAGATGATCAATTCAAGCTCAGGATTAAATATCAAAGACATGTAGGATGCAAAAAGAGACTATATCCATGAGAGGGAAGACAAAGGCCTAAATATTAGTTTGGGTAATTAAGAGACAACATTTAATAGACATAGGAGTAGGGTGGATTCGACAGAATTGGTAGAGACCATGAGAACTATAAGAGTGGAAGTATAGAGTTATAGAGATGATAACAAGAAAACAATAGGATCCCGGGAGGAAAAAATAAAATAAATACTCAGTTGTTTCAAATCCTAAACCAACTGCAAAGACAAGCGAAGAATGGATTAGGCTCAAGATATGAGGAAAAAGGAAGACCTCATGCAAGGAGGGATAATTATGGATGATTCGGGCACTCAAGAAGTGCTAGTAGAGCTCAAAGACATCACTACCCAACTACGCATTCATCAAGTAAGTTTTATGCATCTACTCAATCAAGGAGCAACCTAGAAGTGTCTCATGTTAGGCATCAAAGATGAAGATATGAGCTGGAAATATTGCAAGGTGAGCTTAGGAAGTTTAAGACAACAACCTTTGATGGTTGAAAAAAAGGGGAGATTATGACAAAACTCAGTTTCTTGGAGTCGGGAAATACTTTCAGTTGCATAACTACTCATCTAACCTAGAATCCAAGATCTCCATATATAATTTGCATGGAAATCTTCTATGTGGCGGGACCAACTGAAGCAATTCAAGAAAATTGATGAGAAAATGATTTCTTGGAAGAAATTCAAGAAACACTTACAACAATAATATATTTTAGAGCACTATTATCACAAGAATATGCAGGAGTTATTCAAACTCAAGTTGGGGAGTATGGTCATGGAAGACTATAAAAATAAATTATTTGAGCTGCTGAGATATGTGGGATTTATTAAAGAGGAAAAGGTGAAAATACATAGGTTTGTAAGTGGACTGACATCTTTCTATAAATAAAAAATTCAATTTTATGAACCCAAGACTTTGATAGAGACCATTAGAAAGGCCAAGTACCTATATGAGCAAGTCAAGTGTAAAGAAAAATTCCAGAAGTCTTGGAAGGATAAGAAGAAGGAGAAATATATTAGAGAAGGAAGGGATTCAAACCTCCTTTCAATAGAAACAATCCTTATACATATCAACAAAATCAAGTTGCTAAGAATGAATCCAAGATGGAATATTACTTGGGAAAAAGGGGAAGGATACCAATCAAATGTTGGGGATGTAAAGAAGATCACATACACAATTTTTTTCCTCACAGAAAAAACAAAATGTGGACAATGCACAACATTCAAGAGGCTACCACAATGGCATACATATGTATAAATATCCCAAGGATATATGCATTCCTAGAAGATCGACAAGTAGAACATCAAAGGTGGAAGGTAAGGTTAAAAATTAGCCTATTGATATTTTAATTGATTCAGGAGAAAATAATAGTTACATTGATCCTAAAGTAGTGGACATATTTCATTTGATGAAAAGTAAGATTGAAATATTGTGCTTGGCTCAGTTAGCCATGGGGACCAAAATAAGGATCATCAAGGTTTCCATATGTTTTCCTATAGAATTAAATGGAGTGAATATCGATGTTGATATGAATATCATACCATTAGGATCTTATGATATCCTATTTGGAAGGGACTAGTTGGACACACATCATGCTACCCTAGGTTTCCACAACAAGACATTTACATGTCTTGATGAAAGGAAAGAAAATCATTGTGCAAGGTATTCCAAGACCCATTTCTATAAGGGAGATTTCAGCCTTATAGTTGAATAAATGTTTTAGGAAAGGATGACAATTGTATGTAGCTCATGTGGAGGATCCAAGGAAGACGAAAGGGCCAAGTCTTGAGGATTTTTTGTGTTGCAAGAGTTTGAGGATGTATTCAAAGAAATACCAGGATTGACACCAAATAGGGGTATAAATTTCTCTATTGATTTATCACTAGGAAGTGCCCCGGTGTCAAAGGATCCTTACATATTGAGCACAACAAAATTAAAATAATTACAAATGAAACTAGATAAATTGTTGAATAAATAGTACATATGCCCAAGTGTTTCACCTTGGGGAGCACTGGTACTCTTTATGAAGAAGAATTATGGAACATTGAGGTTATGTATTAACTTTAGACAACTAAATAAAGCCACCATGAAGAAAAAATACCGTCTACCTATAATTAATGACCTCTTTGATCAGCTAAGTGAAGAAAATATATTTTTCAAAGATAGATTTGAGATCATGATATCATCAGGTGAGAATCAAGGAAGAAGACATCAATAAGAAAATTTTAGAACTAGGTATGGGAATTATGAATTTGTAGTGGTGCCATTTGGATTGACCTTAATAACATTTCAGAAATTATCTGGATAAGTTTGTCATTGTGTTCTTGGATGACATATTTATCTATTCCAAGTCAGAGGAATAACATGAACATCACTTGATATTGGTACTACAAGTGCTAAGGGAGCATCAACTATATTCCAAGTTGAGCAAGTGATTTTTTTTCCAAGAGAAAATCCATTATTTGGGGCATATCATTTTAGAGAAATGAATAATAGTGGATCTAGAGAATATTAAAGGCATTAAAGGATAACCAACACCAAAGAATGTTGCATAGGTTAGCATTGAAAATGACATGTCACATAGTAGGGAACCCATGGAAACCATATCAAATACATCTATTGAATTACAATACTTTGTTTCCATTTGGTCTATCTATTAAGAAAAGTGAGAATAGGGAAATCAACACAAATCACACAATGAGTCAATTAGATAACCATTTCAATAACCACATTTTCATCTTTTATGGGATTAACTGGATACTATAGGAGGTTTATAGAAATATTTTCCAAGATTGTTCATCCCATCACTTGTTTAGAAAACAAAGGAACTAAGTTTGAATGGACAATTGTGTGTGAAGAAAAAATTCAGTTTTTGAAGAAGTTACTTACTAGTGCACCTATTTTGAAGATTGCTAATCCAAATGAAAATTTTGTGATATGCATACATGCATCCAAATAAGGACTTGGTGTAGTCCTCACTTAGAATGGACATATCATTGGTTATGAGTCTAGAAATCTTAAAGAACATGAGAGGAATTATGCCACACATGATTTGGAGATTGCTTCCATAGTTCATGCATTGAATATGTGGAGGAACTACTTGACGGGGAAGAAATTTGAATTGAGCATAGACCATAGTGGTATGAAATATTTGTTTGAACAACCAACTTTAAATGGATGGCTTGAATTTTTAAGTGAGTATGACTTTAACATCAGTCATATCAAAGGAAAAGAAAATAAAGTTGTTGATGCACTCAACAGAAGGGTACATACCATGCATGACACAACCATTAGTATGCATCAATCCTATTTAAATAGTATAATTTTATATGTGGTTGTTACAGATGGCATTACTTACAAGTAAAAGAAATCTTACAGCAGGAAGATGTACAACATAAATTCAAAGAGTTTAAGATGAGAAAAGATGGAATACTTATGCATAACAATAGAATTTATGTTCCTAATTATGGAGAACTAAGGAAGTGAGTGTTGAAAGAAATGCATAATATTTTATATGTTGGACATCTTGGTTACTAGAAAACAATTGCAACAATAAGAAAAAAATACTTTTGACCATAAATGAAAAAGGTTGTTTATGATTACATTGCAAGGTGCATTCAATGTAAAAGAGTGAAGGTTGATGATAGAAACCTAGCAGGTTTTCTATAGCCATTACCAATTTCAAAGTGGAAATGGGAAGTGGTAACCATTAATTTTATCACTAAATTTCCTAGGACAACAAGGAAACATGATTCAATAATAGTGCTAGTGGATAAATTGACAAAGAATGCTCATTTTATTCCAGTGAAACTAAGTCACAAGAAAACTAATATCACATAAATGTTGGGTATGATGGTTTTCTAATTTTGGTTAAATAATTAGGGTTGTTGAATAATCCATGTCAATGGATTAGGGGTTTCGAATGTCGCAAGATCCTATATATGTATTGTATTTTAAACAATGAAGATATGATGAACACAATATTAGAGGTGCGACTCTAAATAGGTTGTTGGTTTTCCTGATTTGGATTTCCAGGGTAAAATATCTATGTAATGTGTGTGTACCATTTTATCTTTTCTTTCTTTATTAAGAATTTATTTGTAGTAATTTATTATTGAAGGTTAAAATATGAATTTGGTATTAGAGTTGTTATTAGCTTCAATGGGATACCTTTCTGTCTAAGGGTTTGGCTTGGGTTTGTAATAAACATTGTTACAATGGGATAATTGTGATATTTATTCTTTAAGTGAAAAGAAGTGGAGAGTAGTTTGAATATAGAGATCGAGAAATTTAATAGGAAAAGTTTTGAGTTGTGGAAGCTCAAGAAAAAATATTTGTTCGTGGACAAATATATGTGGATCCAGGTACTGCACCTACATGAACGTCAGAAAAAGACAGGGAAATTTTGGATTCGAAGGCAAAGAAAACAATCTGGTTGTGTCTCTCAGATTCAGTATTACTGAATGTCTTAGAGGAAGCTACAACCAAAGAAATATGGGATAAGTGGGATTTGTATCAGTCAAAGTCTCTGGTAAAAAAATTGTTCCTACAAAAGAAGTTGTATAACCTGAGGATGAAAGATGGAGACTTGGTGACAACGCATATGCAATCCTTCAATAATGTGGTAAGTTATCTATTATTTGTTGATATTAATATTTCTGATGAAGATAAATGTATCAGCTTATTGTGCTCTTTTCCAGACTCATGGGATAGTCTAGTTGTGGCCATAGGTAATAATACAACTACTTTAAGTTTTGATGATGCGGTCTCATCCTTGTTGTCATAGAAGATGAGGAGAAAGAACATGGAAGGATAGAGCAAAGATGCATTATTTGTAAGAGGAATCTCCCAAGAAATAAATATATCTAAGTCCTCAAGTGGGAGATCCAAATCTAAGGGTAGATCTAAATCTCCTGGAAAGTCTATAAAGATATGCAAATAAGGGAACTACAAGAAGCAATGTAGATCCAAAATTGTTAATAGAGGGAAGGGATCTAAAGATGCTCCTTCTACAGAAGAAAAAAACTCTGCTAAAGTAGGGGATGTGTGCTTGGCTTCTTCAAGCACACATACAAATCATGAGGCATGGTTGGTTGACTCAGGTACATCCTTTCATATGACTCCTCATAGGGAGTGGTTTTGCAAATATGAAAGGGATGATTGAGGTGATGTTTCCCTAGGTGATGAACCAACAACCAAAATCATAGGATGAGACAAATTCAATTTTAATCTCATGGATGGAAAGATTAGAATAGTCCCTGGTGTTCTGGACATCCCAAGAATGGACAAAAAAATGATTTTTGTAAGCAAAATGGATGATGCAGAGGTAAATAAAGTGTTTGAGAAATAAACATGCATTGTCACATACCCACTACTCAAAATCAAACTTTTTCATTGATTCCTCAACAATCAGAATCCCCAAAGTCCTACGGGGCTTAGCACAGGCTAGCTCTTTCCTTTTTCCACCTCCATGTGATTATAATTCACGATTATGAGCTGAATTAGCATGGCATCATTTCGCACTTTGCGACTCGATACTACCAGAATGTCGAGTCTCTCAACATTGCAAACCCCAAAGCTTGAAACAATGAAACGCCGAACCTCGACGGGCTATCGAGGGGCAAGTTTCTCTCTTGGGGACTTGTCTACGTGACCCTATACTGTTCCCACTCGCTTAAGCCAACCAAGAGCTTATCGACTTTCCACGATTCAGGAAATCGCGATACACGACTTCTACATTTCCCCATTCAAATCCCTGAAACTTCCGAGGTCTCCAAAGTTTCCCTCCAAAGAAAGATCGATGGCCGTAAGCCTCCCCTGATCCAACGGTATGGATCCTTTCGGGGTTTCGCTACTCGGGAGTTCGAAATGCAACGACTCCAAGACTCTTCGTCATCCGATCTCCGAATTGCGATAAGGAAAGTCGTGTAAGAGATCGACGACTCTTAGGAGCAGGGATCCAACGGTCCACAGGATTTCGAGTATTAGGATTTTGTGACTCGCGAAGGCAAGGTTTCTTGCCTTTTGGTTCCCCGGATGCCGAAACGCCAAAACGTTGACCGACAACCACGTGTCCCTTTGATGGACGGCGGTGACCCTCAACCAAGATCGACGGTCGTGGTATTTTTGGGATGATCAACGATCACAATTAAATCCTAGCTTTCTCAATCTTAATCACACCTCACACCATTTCGAGGCTTCGGTGATCGGAGTTTCGCGACTCGCGAAGACAAGGGTTCTTTACCCTTTTGTTTTCTGGGTGCCGAAACGCCGAATCATTTACCAGCGGCCACGTGTGCTCTATAGATGGACAGTCCAGGTACTTCCATGGACCATGGGGTCTATGGTCCTGATTCCTTCATCTCTTGCAAGGGAAAAAGGAAGGGGTCGTGGCATTAATGCCTGCATCTCTTTCTTAAATCAAACGGTCATTACAGACCCTAGGAACCTCCGAAGGGATCCTATTCGTGCATCGCTTGCAAAGGTGGAGAGGGGTCAAGGAATTATCATCCACATGTCCTCCCTCAGATGAACGGTCCTTGTTGTTTCGTGATTTTGCGACTTGCAACTCCCAGTGATGCAAATCCTTTGTCAACTCAAATCCTCGGTATCCAAAATACCGATGGACTCTCGATCTCCACCACGTATCCTTCACAGATGGACGGTCTAGATCTATATCGAGATTTTGGAGTTTCCGTTGCCGAAATACTCCGGCAACTTGTCCCTTCGATCCCCGAAATGCCGACGGGCTGCCGATCTTGCCCGCGTGTCCTCCTATGATGGACAACTTAGATTGATTCTGGGGTTTTCACTATGAAAATTTCCGATCTCATGTCATCGTGACTCCCGATTTCATGAATGTTGATATCCCGATGAACACGCCTCTCGTCGGGACTTCCAACCTCCCGTTCACGAGGGCTTAACCCTCATGCATCTCTCAACAGATCCAACGACTGTCGGGTTTTTATAGCTAAGATCTAATGGATCAGATCTGTCCCACGTTGCAGACTCTCCCACTGCTCCTTGGATGTGGAAAAATCAACGCTCCATATGTTCTCATGTACCTTGGGGGTCTTCGATCCCGATTTCTCGCTATTCACGAAGATAGAGGAAAAGGGGCAAGATATGTAATGCCCTTGTTTCTTTCGTCGATCTAACGGTCGTGAATGACCATGGATCTTTCGATGGAAGCTTGTTCGTCGATTGGTACTTATCCCTACGCTGCTACTTCGAGATTTTAAGAAGGTCATTCCTCCTCGTACAAGGTTGTTAAGACTTGCACATTCAAGTCCTTTTTCTAGGTTCTTGGTAAACCTTTCCAAGGAGGGAATATCTGTGAAGAGATCTATTCTGGGGCATTCCTGGAGATAGACAAAGGGAAACAAACTCCCGAGGATGGACTGGAAGTCTGACTTGGTTCAACTCATGCATAATTAAATTCATTTATCAACATAAGCTGCATGTGGTCTTTCTGTTATAAGCATATATCTATTATTTCTTATCAAAACACTGCACATACATTCTTATACTGTAATCATTCACAATTTCACAGTTCTATGAGCATATATGTTAGTATATGAATTTCAAGATGCAATATGTAAAACACTTATCGAAAATAACACTAGAATTGAGTGCAACTGCTGAGAGGGGTGCTCGTTTCCATCCAATCGTAGGCGCAGCGACTCCCAGCGGATTTACCACTAGCCACCCCCGCGCTGAGACCACGATGCTTTGAGAATGCATTTCTCTGTCTGCCAGTGACTAGGAGCGAAGGTTGAAATCCTTCCTCTCTGCTATCACTCACTTTGCATAATGCCAGAGTTCCCCTCGCGTCTACCCCCCAATCGCTTCTACCTTATGCCTTATCCTCTTGCGAGGTTGTGTGTGGCGTGATTACCCTCGCGTATGGTCGGGCCTGATGGCTCTACGGATGGGTGGTTCACCATCCCATCCCTCACTAAGCCATCCGCCTACCAGACTGCAAGACATTAAATTCGGGGCCAGCGAGTCGCTTTTGGTTCTCCGGGCCAGTGGAGTCCAAATACGGTGTTAATTCTCGGTGGAAGTTAACGCCACCTTTCTAGGTGCCTTCCACTGCCATTGTGG
>JASDQU010010194.1:256575-273732 GCA_032191745.1 Picea mariana
CCACGGAGAGCATTGGGGGATAAGACTCATGAGGAGGATTTCTCTGGGAAGAAGCCTGAGGTTGGGCACTTTAGGATTTTTGGGTGACTTACATATTCACATGTCTCTTCTGAGAAGAGGACAAAAACAGAAAAGGAGATTTTTTTGGGGTATAGCGAGACTTCCAAGGATTTCCGCATATAAATCCCTTCCTTGAGGAAGACAGTTGTGTGAAGGGATGTGAGATATTAGGAGGATAGAGCCTTTAGGAAGTCACAAGGGACTAAGAAGGGTGAGCATCCATCACCTCAGATTCAGGTGAGTCCACAACAAACTTTAGTGACACAGATTTCAGGTCCACCCATTTTGGTGACGAATGGTCCACAGGGCATAGGGCCACAAATCTCAGGATCACAGGTTACTAATCCTCCGATTTCAGGATCGTATGCTCCAGATTCTACTTAAGGTTCACAATCTTCAAGTGTTGGGGCTGAGCAGGTAGAGTCCCCTCCACCAGACACTACTTCAGATAAGAGGAATCCCAAGTGGCTTCAGGACACTCTAAAGGAGGCACAAGGTTATGTGGGGAATCCCAAGCAGGCTATGAGGGAGAGTAAACCTCCTAAGATATTTTGCAGCTATCTTGTGATGGTGAGAAACATCATGGAGTCTAAGACTTCCACTTTTGAGGAGGTTGTTGGAAGACATTTTTGGAGAGATGCCATGATGGAAGAGTACAATTCCATCATGAAGAGTGATTTTTTCCTTAGGGGAAGTCAGTGATGACTTCTAGGTGGCTCCACAAACTCAAGTATGTTGAAGATGGCAGCATTAAGAAGTACAAAGATCATTTTGTGGCTCATGGGTTCTCACAGGTTGAGGGAGTTGACTATAATGATACCTTCTCTTTGGTTGCTAGATATACCTCGTTCATGGTAGTGATCTTGATTGCATTAGATATGGATTGGAAGATCCATCAAATGGATGTGACGACTGCATTTCTGAATGGTCTCATACATGAGGAGGTGTAAATTGAGCATCCATTGGGATTTGAGGTGCATGGGAGAGAGTCTCATGTGTACAGACTGAAGAAGGAATTGTATGGGTTGAAACAAGCACCCATAGCTTGGTATTCAAGGATTGATGCCTACTTGCAACAATTGTTCTTTGAGAAAAGTGAGGCGGATCCCAACCTGTAATTCATTGTGGTTGGAGAGGATCCTCTCATACTCTTGCTATATGTTGATGATATTTTCATTTCAAGGGTTGAGAGACTCATTACTAGCTGCAAGGAGAGCCTTGCTTCAAAGTTCGAGATGAAATATATTGGACTGATGCATTATTTTTGGGGGTTGGAGGTTTGGCAGGATCCTGGACACATATTTCTAGGACAGGGGAAGTATTCTTTTGACATTTTGAGGAGATTCCAGATGAAGGATTGTAGGCCCATGTCCACACCCATGATTACCAACTAGAAGAAGCTCAATGCTTTTGAGTCACGGTTGGTTGATCCCACTTTATATCATCGGTATTTGGTCAAAACCAGAACAAATATTTGTTTTGTTGTCAACACTCTTAGTCAATTTATGGCAAAGCCTAGGAGAGTGCATTGGGTGGCATAAAAACATGTGCTCAGGTATCTTTTTGGTATAGTGGATTATGGCTTGGACTATATGAGAGGGGATCGAGTTTGATTGGTGGGATATACTGATTCAGATTGGGCAGGATGTGTCAGTGACAGGAAAAGTACTTCAGGTTGTTGTTTCATATTGGGCTCAACAATGGTGTCTTGGTTTAGTCAGAAGCAAAAGTCAATGGCTTTGATTTCTATAGAGGCTGAGTATATGGCTTCCATTGAAGTTAGTTTTGAGTCCATTTGGCTTCACAATTCGTTGGTGGGATTATTTAGCGTGAAATTGAAACCGACTGTGATTTACTGTGACAATCAGAGTTGTATCAAACTATTTGAGAATCTAGTTTTTTATGGTAGGTCTAAGCACATTGAGATTCTATATCACATCGTCTAGGATTATGTTCAGAAATGAGCAGTTGAGCTAAAGTATATATCCACAGATGAGCAGGTTGCAGACATACTCACAAAATCTTTGGGGAAAGGGAAGTTTCCACCTTTTAGAGATAATCTTGGGGTGGTGCGTAACACTTTCCTCGGTAAGAGGGAGTGTTAAAATAATTAAAAAATACCTAGGCAAGTGTTTCTCATCACCTAGGCGCTTAGGGGGTGGGAAAATGCCTAATGTGGACCCTAGTCAGTTAATTTATGAGATGTAAATTAAAAGGTGACTTTTTGAACTTAGGGAAAGTGGGGGAGTTAAGTGATTTAATCTTCACCACTCATCTTTTCTAATCTCAACCATTGGATTGGATCAATTTTCACCTTCACTCTCATTGAGTCGATTAGGGTAAGGGAGCCACCCCCATCTTCATTCTTGATGTGATTTGGAGAGAGTTTGAGAGAGTGAGGTCGAGCTGAAGTAGATAAGATATTTTTTGAAGGTGGCATGGATTCCAATACAAAAACTACATCACATAAATAGAGGAGAAGGTACAAGATAGTTCTGGGTGGTACAGCAAAAATTTTTGGAGGTCGTACTACTGATTTTCTAGCACATAAATCGAGAAGAGAATATTTTTTTTTTATTTTCTAGAGAGTTGGCACACTTTCCTAGGAGGTTGTACAGTATTTTATGGGATAGAAATTTGGGTTGTTGTTTTGGCACAAATTTCAAGGGAAACCGTACAGATAAAGGGCATAGAATTTGAGGAGTTGACCTGTGCATTTGTACAGGAAATTATGGCATGAATTTCGAGGAGTATTTAGCTCAGATTCTAAGGAAAATTGGCACGGTTTTTGAGATAATTCTGTATTTTTTTTTAAAGATAATGACTATTGTAAATGACATTTTTCTCTAAGTTCTGAAATAATAAAAAACCCCTCTCTCATTGGTTTTCCCCTAGTGGGTTTTTCTAGGGTCAAATTTGACCAAAATCTATGTGGATTTATTTCTAGGTTATTGTGTTATTGTTGGAAATTTATTTCTCCATTAAATGTTGTTCAGAATCCTCGTGTTTCAATTCTAAGATTTGTTTATATGTTGGGTAATTTATTGTTGTCATAAAACTGGGTTTTGGGCATTTAGCAATGAGTTGTCTCAACGAGACTTGAAACTGGGTGGGGTCTGAAAATTTTGCAATGGTGATATGTCGATAGTGCCAAAATAAGGCGGAGGGGAATGTAATACCCCAATTTTGAGTTTGCATATTAATAATGTATTTTTCTTTATTTGATGTGAGTCCAGAGTGCCTATAAAGTTGAAAGGGTGGAGAGCCTAACAATGTAATAGCTTTGAAAATTGATAATAAAAATGCATCATTGGTTGCAGATGGATAAGGATAGATTTATAGAGGGATATCATTCCACAAGAGAGGGGGATAAAGGGGCTAAGAAAATTTATTATATTTTATTCACCCATATTAGAATGAGTTGGGAAAAGTGGTTACATGAGCTTCTTGGGGAAACCACGTGGTTCCTTGTGGGCATGCATATCTTAACCATATTTTTTTGTTGTTGGGTCATTCTTGGTCATTCTCACTTATTTTGGTTCTTGGTTTTGTTAGGGGAACAAATTGATGGAGGTAGAGAGCCATAACTAGTTGGATGTAGGTATCTATAGGTTATTCCAACAAGAAATTAATGATCATGTGCATAAGAATGATGGACGTTGAGTAAAACTATCCACAATTGAGATTCTCTAGAGCCCTAGAGAGAAAGAGAATATCCTGAGGGATTGCATTGCAAAGAAGGGGATTCATTTCTTTGGGTTGTGCAGGTTGAGGAAGAAAGAGAGTTGATCAACTAGGATTGTTGTGAGTGTAATATAGAAAGAAAAATTGTAATGGATTGATACCTAACTGGTGTGTGCATTTAGTGTCATCTTAGGAACTCATCCTTGTGGATTTGTAGTCTCATCTTTTGGGTGGCCTGTTGTAGAAAGTGAATGTGCAATAGAGCCTAAGATTAGGTGGAACATTTAAGTTCTGCAACCATTTGGTGTGAATATTTTGTTGATGATAAGCTCTTTGTTCTCTGTGTATTTAAATTATGCTATGTTAATTATTTATTTAATGATGTATCTTGCATGAAAATATGATTTGTTAAAGTTTTCTTGAATTATGCATGATTTTGTAATATTTAGTATGATTCTTGATTGTTGCATGAGCCTTGGTTCCACTGTTGCATGCTTCTTGATTTAATAACAACGATATTAGAGGCTCAAAATCCATTCAAGAGTGCAAATTATTGAGGTACCTAGACATGGGTTATGTTACGTCTGGGATGAAAATATGGTCTATATTTGACACATTTATAATAGAGTCTTCAATACTTCTACCAGTAAGTCCCCTTTTGAAACTGTATTTAGGTATTTTCCACCTTCTCCCTTGGATGTTGTCTATAGAAAGGTAAGGAGGAGTGAGGGAGGACATCACAAGAGAAGCGTTGAAAGCATATAAGTTTGTTGAAAATATTAGACAAATACATTTGCAAGTATAGGACACACTAAAGAAGTCACAAGAAAGGTACAATTCCTGACACGATCATCACAAAACTGAAAAATTATTCAAAGTGGGAGACAAAGTTTGGTTATAACTGAGCAAGGAAAAATTACATGGTCTTGGTAAGAAGATCAAGGCTATGTGGTATGTCCCTTTTGAGGAATTGGAGAAGGTGGGAAATACTACCTATAGACTTAGTATACCCCCATACATGTGCATTTACTCAATAGTGAATTTATTGAATTTGAAACTCTATGAGCCTTCCATGTTGGATCGGGAAACTGAGGAGAAGATCCTACCTACCATAGAGGAATTGTCACTAGAATCTTAGGTAGAGTTGGAAAAAGATACAGTTTTGCAGAAGAAGTCTAGAATTACTAGATATGTGAAGCATGACCTTTGGTAGATTAAGTTGAAAGGACAATTTCCATGCAAGGAAAAATTATATTCCAGGGAGAAAGAAGAGGAAAATTCTGTCACCCCCCTCATTAAGTAAAATATTTTTGGGACCAAAAGCCTCCCAAAATGGGGAGGTATGATATGGAATGGATCATTATATATTTTTTCATATATCTTGGTACTTTCTAGGTGGAAAAATTGGTGGAATTGGCTTGTATGGCCCATTTTAGTGGCAGATCCCAGTTTTGGAATTTGGGGTTCGAAACCTTCCTGATCCATTTTTAGGCATTAAATGACACTTTTTTGGGTCAAAACTTTGCAATCCTATCTCACAACCCTTTGATTCTATTCTTCACACCGAGACCTTTCCAACTATGCAAAAAGAACCTCAATCAGATCTCATATGCATAAGTTATGCCTCCCACCTACCTTGTTGACCACCATGGTACAATTCAATGCCATGTCAACCCCCATTACTCACACATGTGGGCATAACCACGTGTGGAATTTCAACAAAATTATAGAAGGCCCAAAAACTTATCAGTAATTGAGGGTAGAGGACGGAAAAACCCTAACCCTAGATGACTATCGGGTTATGTTAAATATCATGCCACTAAGAGGATAAAGGGTTCCATTCTTTAGCATTGAACTTTTTACATAGTCGATTAGAACATATAGGAGTGGGATTTTGAGAGAATAATAGAAAAGGTATGATTTTTTGTAGAATCCATTCAAGCGATAGTGTCAAAGGAAACCCCATAATGAGTGCCCCTTCCTTTGTACTTACATTTCGTAACTAAAAAAATAGAGAAGAGCATAGGCCTCACCTTTTAGTTGGGTTTTCTCCCATATTAAGTTTTCTAGGATACATATTTTTTTACATATTTCGGATGGTGTTTTTATATTCTTGTTCTTTCATTTCAATTTCAGTTATTTAATAAATTCAAGTACTAAGCTAGTAATAATTAATCTTGAATCTAAGGAAATAATTTGCATAATTTAAGATTTCAAAATATTGCAACATTTATTGGGGTGAACTATTATGTTGAAATATCCATGACATTTTACGGATCAATATCACCATGGGGAGTGCTAGTGATATTCGAAAAGAATAAACATGGATCATGGAGACTTTGTATCGACTATCAATATTTAAACAAAGAGACGATAAGGAATCAATACCCTTTTCCTAGAATTGATTATTTATTTGATTAGATGAAAGGGGATAATATTTTCCAAGATAGGTTTAAGATCGAGATATCATTTATTGGGAATAAATGAAGAAGATATTTCTAAGACTGCATTGAATATGTTGTTTGGACATTGTGAATTCATAGTAGTACCCTTCAGATTAGGTAATGCACTAGGATTATTTATGAGTTTAATGAGTGGAGTATTTCGACAGTATCTTGATAAGTTTGTACAATTATTTTTGTATGATATTTTAATATATTATCTTACACTCGAGGAATGAAAATATCATATAATATAGGTATTACAATGTCTTAGAGAGTATAAGATAAAAGGAAAAATTTATAAATTATCATTTTATGAATACAAAATTCATTACTTAGGGAATATCATTTTAGGAGAAGGAATCATAGTAAACCCTACAAAGATAGAAGAAAATATGGAATGGTCGACACCCACTAATGTACATGAAGTACATATTTTTATGGGTTTGGTGGGATATTATAGAAATTTTGTAGAAGTATTTTCAAAGATTTTGAATCCTATTACTGAATTATAGAAGAAAAATAATAAATTTATATGGACAAAATGGTGTGAGGAAGCATTCAAAAAACTTAAGGAATTGTTGATGACAACTTCTATTTTGAAAGTACTAGATATGGATCCAGATTTATGGTATGTATAGATGTGTTAAAGGAAGGATTAGGGAGAGCACTAATGCAAGAAGGTGGGGTGATTGCCTACGCTTCAAAAAAGATTCGACTGCATGACGAAAATTACATGATGTGGTATTTGGAACTTGTGCTGATAGTTCATGCATTAATAATTTGGAGGTTTTATCTTGTTGGAAGGAAAATTGAGTCGAAGACAAATCATCATGTAATTCAACACATATTTATGCAGATTAATTTGAATGCTACACATAGGAAGTGGTCATAATTACTAAGGGAGCATGATTTAGACATTTCATACATTAAAGGAACAATAAATATAGTGGAAAATTCTTTGAGTCGTAGGCCACGTGTTTTCACAATTATGTCATTAAAGATGAATTTATGAGTAAAGATGTTGAAGTTACAATGAGAAGATGAATGGTACAAAGAAGTTAAACCGGAGCTAGAGAATGAAGTAATGATAATTCCAAAACATGAAGGATATGCCTTGGATGACGACAACATACTCTGATTTTATAGAATAATATATGTACCACTAAATGATGAAATTCACAAGTTGATACTAAAGTGCTTCATAGATCATTTTATATGGATTATCCAGTATTCAAGAAGATGAATGTGAACCTAAAATTGTCTCATAAAATGGATGAATTTGGGTTATACCTAGGTTTAAGACCATTAATTATAAAAGGTTGAACTTACTTTTTTGGAAAGGAATGAAGGAGGATATAGTTAATTTTGTAGCTACATGTCTTGAGTGTTAGCAATTGAAGGATGAAAATTGAAATTCGACATGATTATTACAACCACATGCGATACCAGAATCAAAATGGGAAGTGATTTTGATGGATTCCATTGTTGGATTATCTATGATGTCAAGGAGACATGGTTCTATATTTGTGGTAGTAAACACTTTGACCAAAAGTGCACACTTTATCCTAGTAAAGACTACTTATCAAGAACTCTATATTGGAAGGGTGTTCATTAATGAAATAGTAAGGTTACATGGAATTCGAAAGAAGATAATGTTGGATAGAGGGTCAGTATTTACTAGAATATTTTGGACAAGTTTCCAAGATGCATTAGGAACAAAACTTAATTTCAATACAACATACCACCTAAAGATTGATGGATAGACTGGAAGAATAAATAAGATATGAGAAGACATGTTATGAATGTATGGAATGGATCAACAAAAATGTTGGGAAGAATTTTTACCTCTTCTTGAATTTGGGTATAATAATAGTTATTAAAGTTTGATCAAAATCACAACATTCAAATTTTTGTATGGTAGACCATGTAGGAAACCTCTTAGTTGGGATAGGATAGAGGATAGATTCCTAGTCAAACTAAAATTAATTCAAGAAATGGAAGAACAAATAAAAATGATTAAGTGAATATTGAAGGAAGAACAAGATAAAAAAAAGTGTTATGCAAATGCACATATAGTTTATATAAATTACAAAGTTTGGGACAAAGTATTCTTGCAGGTAAGGCTGCAAAAGAGTTCAATAAAGTTTGGTAAAGGAGTTAAATTGTCACCACGATATATGGGACCATTTACAATTCTTTAAAGAAAGGAACCAATTGCTTGTCATTTTTCATTTCCATCATCATTAGATCATATGCATGATGTTTTTAATGTATCTGTGTAACATCATTATATTTCAAAGCCTTATCACATGATTGATTTGAGTTATTTGTAGATGTTGTACTGGGGGGAATTGATGGCCAAACCCATCCACAATTTTGACCAGTGCACTGACAACTTTCACATTTCTTGGTAGATTAGGTAAATGTTTGGTAGCATAGCTATAGTCCGAGTTCTTATACTTGAGAGGATGCAATTGAGATGCTTCAACGGTTTCCATACTTATTCTAGAAGTACCCAACTTGTTTCTACTTGTTTGACAATTCAGACACTGTTATTTGAGAGAGTTTGTTTATAAAGAACTAGTTTATTGACTTGTACTTTGATGATGGAAGTCAAACTTTTAATTATCTAACTGGTTTTAAACTATGATTTTGAATGAGTTCATTTAAATGTTTATATGATTATATATATAAATTATATGTGCATTGATATGACGTAACCAATGTTGTCAATTCATATGGTTATGACACATTAAAATGAAAATGTTGGATATGTTACCCCCCATGCCTAGGGGTAACTAGAGGAAATCATGTCTTGAGGCCCACAATGGAGAACACAATCTACACCATGAAGATGATGATCAACATGTCCATAAATGGAAGCCCAGTAGCCCCCCTGATTTTCCTTCCAGCATAGATCAACCAAGGATTGTTACATTCAAGAAACCAAGGGTATGGGGCATGGTAAGCCAACATCGCCATGAGGTATGGTTAGTCATTTTTTCATACAAGGTGTTGTGATTAATTTATTGGGAATGTGGACAAGAATCATTGGTTGAAGTTGGATAGTGGATCAATTGCTTGAGAATTTGTCTTGGTTTCCTTATTTCACCTTTGTGGTCAAATTCTATTCCCTAGTCTCGTGTTGTCACCGCATAGGGAAAAGGGGTAATATTTGGGGCCATCTCAAGGGTAACATTTTTCTCCCAACCATACTTAACATTTTCCATCACAAATCCTTTCACATACTCTAAAATTTGACTATAACCCATACTCTCATGAAAAAGGGGCTAATGGACCTAAGGTAGATTGCAACTACTATAAAATAATAAGAAAATGATGCTAAAAATAAATTGAACATAACAAATTAGGAACACCAAAATCTAGTCCAACTTGATCTCTACTCATTTAGTGCTCATCCCGGTCCCAAAGATAATGTTAAATCTTGGAAACCCATAAAGGGGGACCCTCAAATTTGCAAATTATAAATGAAAGCAAGGATTGAAAAGATGGCTAATGAAGGGGTTTGTAAAAAGGTGGCACGCAAATATTGGGTAACTTAAGAGAAAGCGCACACTCAACAAAAGTTCTCATACAGATGGATCTTGTAATCCATGAAGGAATCCTTAAACCATAACATCTTCACACTTACTCTTGATGGGTTTTTACTTTCCCTTGTCACTCTTGGGACACATCCCTCCACTTGGGTTATTTATTTCATGTCTAGGTGGAACAACTAATAGGGATGGATGAAGTCCCTCCCATACTTAAACTTGGTAACCCTCACAAGGTCTCAGGCTTGAATGATACTCGAAGGAGATATTGGGGTGAATTGTTTACATGGTTTGTATCTTAGGAATCATCTTTTCATTATTTAAGGACTAGTGTGTCTTATGAACATTGGTTTACTCTATATTATATTCTTCCTTGTTTTGAATGGCCCTGACATGGTTCTTTGAGGGACATTTTGGGTTGTGTCTGGGATGTTGTGCCCTATTGCATGACTTTGACACGTGTGATGGAGAGAAGTGAGTTATATGGTGACTCAACGCCCTCATATAGTGGCTCTCACATCCTTAGAACCTTGAATGATGGACAAATGGGCTTGGGTTGAGCAACTTTTGTTAAATGTATATGATGTGACCCCAATGGGGGGGCATATATGGGGATAAATGTACATGTAATGCATATATGTGTGTGTGTGCGTGGGTGTGTGATAGGGTCAACATAATAGTAAAGGAGCCTCATGTGTAGGTGTGAATGGGTTTATATAGAGATCGTGTATGCATTATTGTAGAGAGGTGAATTGTGATTTGTAAAGGTATTTGATTATTTGGAGGAGTTTCTCCTATTGTTTAAGGAGTTATTGTGTAACTCATATATCTTGGAGTTGCACTCCACGCTCACATTGTTGTACATGACAATGAAACTTGGAGGATGCTTAAAATACATATCAAGGTACATGTGGTACAAATTTCAGCTTCTCCTTCATTGTACTTATGAAGATACACCCTGTGGAAGATAGGGTTTTTGACTATTCCTATAACTAATCTCAAAATGGTGTTTCCGGTAAAAAAATCATATATTATTCATAGAGGATCCAAATTAAGTGAGACTAGTTGAATTGGAAAAATGAATATTCATAGTTATTTGGGTGCAAATTTCAAAATTAGTTATCCAATATTGGATGTATGGAATTATGTACAAGTTAGCAACTCCAAAATAGGACAAAATTCAGCAAGGTTTGGGAAAGTTACCATAACTTTCATTTGACACACTCAATTTTGATCAGACCTGTGGAATTATAGGGAATAAATTTCAAACTACAACAAGTCAAAATTTCAGACTCATAGGGGATAGAATTTAAGAAATGCATAAGAAGGAAGGTAGGCCATGAGAACAAAGTCCAAATCAGGTTTTCAAAGGTATGTTTACTTAAAACGATCATAAATTTTGATAGGGATTCCTGACTAAGCTGATTCAAAAGCCATTGGAAAGAGAAAACATATAATATTATATTGGAACAATAATTATAACTAATTGAGATCAGTATCCTTCATATACTAAGGTTGGAAGTTGAGGATTATGGTTAGACCTCACTTAAGAATCAATGGGATTACCTAAATTTATAGGAGATGAATATGAAGATGAAATTAATCCTATGGAATGGTTGAGGTTGGTAAAGGAATATGGTATGGATACCTTAGAGGAAAAACAATATTTTTTTGGTGAAGCTTCAAAGTGGTGGATCACTATTGACCTGGATACTAGATGGAACTACATATGGGAAGAATTTCAAAAAATCTTCTGAAATAAATGGCTCAAGGATACAAAAATGGAGGAGATGCATAAAATTCAATATGAGTTAAAAGGAGCAAAGGAATAGATCAATAAGAAGGGTGATGATCTATCTAAGATACAATTCCTTAATGAAGCACTAGTTAAAGAAGTTCAAAAATTAAAACAAGAAAAGACTAGCAAAGGAAAGTGGGAAAAAATGAGTCAAGGGAACATTTGAAAAAGAAAGAAGAAGAGATATGTAGATTAAGAAACCATAATAAAAAACTACTGGGTGAGGTTAAAATATTGCAATAAGAAAACAAGAATTATCAAAATCGATAAGAAATGAGGATCTTGGATGAAGAATATAACAAAAGACTTGAACAGGAAATTAGCAAGTGCCAAGAAGGTTGAGGAATCCCTAAATATTGATGAAAGAAAATCAGAAATGCAATCTATAATTGAAGAAGGATGTCAAAATTTGATAGATGGGGTCACATTGCATCTTCAAAAGGAGAAAGAAGACAATAGTCAAGAAGGTCAACATAAGATACTTGAAGAAGTTAAACTCCATCTAGAGGATGTACATTCCAAATATGATGGTATTATCTCTAAGCATAGAGTAAAAAAAGACCAAGCAAGGATGATAGAGGATGACATTGTGTATGAAAATAATATAGATGAAATGGGTGTGTATAATGAATAAAAATAGTCAAATGTGAAACCATATCGACACCCTCATTATCAATAAATAGTTCAAGGAAAACAAGAATATTAATATCAAAATTATCAAGGAAGAAGATGTAATACTCATCAATATTCATGGAATAAAGAATCACAAAAACATTATTCAACAAGATATTATCATAGACCAATATATACTATAAATTGGAGAAGTTTCATTGACAATACATGGAATCAATGGAAAGAAAATTATGCAACAAATAGCCATCAAGGATTATGACCAAAAATAATTGATTTTGGATGGATGGATCATCATCAATGTAAATAAGAAAGCAGGAACATAAGAAAATCATAGTACTTGGTTTCGTCACATGTGAATTGAAAATATTTGAGGACAAATATTTTTGAAGGAGGGTACTATGTTATGACCCAAAGGGGGAATATGTAGGGTTAAATGAATATGATATGACCCAAAGGGGGGGAATATATGGGGCTAAATGTGCATGCAATGTGTAAATATATATGTAATAGGGTCGGCCTAATAGTAAATGGGCCTCATGTGTAGGTGTGAATGAGTATATATAGAGATCATGTATGCATTATTGTAGAGAGGTGAATTGTGATGTATAAAAGTATTTGATTATTTGGAGGAGGTTCTCTTATTGTTTAAGGAGTTATTGTGCAACTTATCTATCTTAGAGTTGTGCTCCACGCTTACATTGTTGTATATGACACAAAAACTTGGATATTGATTAAAATACATATCAAGGTATCTATGGTACGAATTTCAACTCCTGGTTCGTCATACTTTCAAAGGCACACCATGCGGAATATAGGGTTTTTAACTAGTCTCAAAAATGTGTTTCGGGTAAAACAATCATATATCTTTCATAGAGGATCCAAATTAAGTGATACCAATTGAATTGGAAAGAGGAATTCTCATAGAATTTTGGGTGCAAATTTTAGATTCAATGGTCCAATATTGGATGCATGGCATTCTGTACAAGTTAGATCTCCAGAATAGGATAAAATTCAACAAGGTTTGGGACAGTTACCATAAATTGCATTTGACACACTGAATTTTGGTCAGACCTATCACATTGAATATAATAAATGTCAGAATACTATAGGTCAAAATTTCAGACTCAAAGGAGCCAAAATTTAAAAAATACATCAGAAGGAAGGTCATCCAAGAAGACAGTCTCCAAATCAGGGAGTCAAAGGTATGTTTACTTAAAACTATCATAACTTTGATTGGGATGTTCGATTGAGCTGATTCAAAATCCATTGGAAAAAGAAAACATAGAATATTATATTGGAACAGGGATTATTATTCATTGATATCATTATATTTCATATGTTGAGGCTGGAAGTTGAGGATTGTGGTTAGACCTCACTTAAGAATCAATGTGATTACCTTAATTTATAGGAGTTGAATATGAAGATAAAATCAATCCTATGGAATGGTTGAGGTTGGTAAAGGAATATGGTATGGATACTTCAAAGGAAAAACAAAAAAAAATGGTGAATATTGGAAGTGGTGGATGATTATTGATCGGGATACTAGATGGAACTGCATATGGAAAGAATTTCAAAACATCTTCTCAAATAAATGGCTCAAGGATACTAAAAAGAATTCAATATGAGTTAAAGAAGAAAAGGAAGAGATCAAGAAGAAGGGTTATGAGCTATCTAAGATACAATTCCTTAATGATGCACTAGTTAAAGAAGTTCAAAAATTAAAACAAGAAAAGACTAGCAAAGGAAAGTGGGAAAAAAATGAGTCAATGTAAGATTTGAAAAAGAAAGATGAAGAGATATGTAGATTGCAAAACCATAAGTAAAAACTATTGGATGAGGTTAAAATATTGAAAGAATAAAATAAGAATTATCAAAATCAAGAAAAAATGAGGATTTTGGATGAAGAATCTACCAAAAGACTTGAAGAGGAAATTTGCAAGAACGTTGATGAATCCCTAAAATATTGATGAGGTAAAATAAGAAATGCAATCTAGAATTGAATAAGGACGTCAAAATTTAATATATGGGATCACATTGCATATTCAAAAGGAGAAATAAGATAGCATACAATAAGGTCAACATAATATACTTGAAGAAGTTAAAATTCATCTAGAGGGTGTACATGCCAAATATGATGGCATTATCTCCGAGGATAGAGTAATCAAAGACCAAGAAAAGATGATAGAGGATGTCATTTTCCATGTAAATACAATAGATGAAATGGGTGTGTATAATGAATAAAAACCATCAAATGTGAAACCATATTGACACCCTCATTATCAGGAATGAATTCAAGGAAGAAATGAAGATCAATATCAACATTATCAAGGAAGAAGATGGAATACTCATCAATATTCATGGAATAAGGCATCACAAAACTATTATTCAACAAGATATTATCATAGACCAACATCTACTACAAATTGGAGAAGCTTCAACGACAATACATGGAATCAAGGGAAAGAAAATTATGCAACAACTAGCTACCAAGGATTACGACTGAAAAGAATTGATTTTGGATGGATGGATTATCATCAATGGAAAGAAGATAGAAGGAACATAAGAAAAACATATTACTTGGTTTCATCACATGTGAATCCTTTATTGCAAAGCTTTGAGAATAAATATTTTTGAAGGAGGGCACTATGTTATGATCCAAAGGGGGAATATATAGTGTTAAATGAATATGATATGACCCCAAGTGGGGGGCATATATGGGGCTAAATGTACATGTAATGTGTAAGTATATATGTAATAGGGTTGGCCTAATAGTAAATGGGCCTCATGTGTAGGTGTGAATGGGTATATATAGAGATCATGTATTCATTATTGTAGAGAGGTCAATTGTGATGCATAAAAGTATTTGATTATTTGGAGTAGGTTCTCCTATTGTTTAAGGAGTTATTGTGTAACTTATATATCTTGGAGTTGTGATTCACGCTCACATTGTTGTACATTACAACAGAACTTGGAGGTTGTTTAAATGACATATCAAGGTACCTGTGGTACGAATTTCAGCTTTTGGGTCATTGTAATTTCGGAGATACACCCTATGGAAGATAGGGTTTTTTACTAGTCATATAACTAATCTCAAAAAGGTGTTCGAGGTAAAACAATCATATATTATTCATAGAGGATCCAAATTAAGTGAGACTAGTTGAATTGGAAAGAGGAATGTTTGTAGTATTTTTGGTGTAAATTCATAATCAATTATCCAATATTGGATGCATGGTATTCTATACAAGTTAGATCTCTAGAATAGGACAAAATTCAACAAGGTTTCAGAATATTCATAGTATTTTGGGTGCAAATTTCAAAATCAGTTATCCAATATTGGACGCATGACATTATGTACAAGTTAGCTCTATAGAATAGGACAAAATTGAGAAAGGTTTGGGACAGTTACCATAACTTTCATTTGGCACACTCCATTTTGGATAGACCCATGGCATTGAAGAGAAGAAATTTGAGACTACAAAAAGTCAAAATTTTAGACTCATAGGGGCCGAAATTTAAGAAATACATCAGAAGGAATGTTGTCCAGGAGGGAAGACTCCAAATCATGGTTTCAAAGGTATGTTTACTTAAAACTATCATAAATTTTGATTGGGATGTCCAATTGAGATGATTAAAAAGCCATTGGAAAGAGAAAACATAGAATATTATATTGGAACAAGGGTCATAACTAATTGAGATAATTATCCTTCACATACTGAGGTTGGAAGTTGAAGATTGTGGTTGGACCTCACTTAAGAATCAATGGGATTACCTAAATTTATAGGAGATGAATATAATGATGAAATCAATCCTATGGAATGGTTGACGTTGGTAAAGGAATATAGTATGGATCCTTTAGAGGAAAAAAACCATTTTTCTGGTGAAGCTGGGACGTGGTGGATGAGTATAGATCGAGATACTAGATGGAACTGCATATGGGAAGAATTTCAAAAACTCTTCTCAAATAAATGGCTCAAGGATACAAAAATGGAGGAGATGTGTAAAATTGAAGATGAGTTAAATGAAGAAAATCAAGAGATCAAGAAGAAGGGTGATAAGATATCTAAGATACAATTCTTTAATGAAGCACTAGTTAAAGATGTTCAAAAATTAAAACAAGAAAAGACTAGCAAAGGAAAGTGGGAAAAAATGAGTCAAGGCAATATTTGAAAAATAAAGATGAATAGGTATGTAGATTAAGAAACCATAATAAAAAACTATTGGATGAGGTTAAAAGATTGAAAGAAGAAAAGAAGAATTATCAAGATCAAGAAGAAATGAGGACCTTGGATAAAGAATCTACCAAAAAACTTGAAGAGGAAATTTGCAAGAAAGTTGTGGAATCCCTAAATATTGATGAGGTAGAATCAGAAATGAAATCTAGAATTGAAGAAGGACGTAAAAATTTGATAGATGGGTTTACATTGCAGCTTTAAAAGGAGAAAAAATACAAGATTCTAGAAGGTCAACACAAGATACTTGAAGAAGTTAAACTCCATCTAGAGGATGTACATGCCATATATGATGTTATTATCTCCAAGGCTAGAATAATAAAAGACCAAGAAAATATGATAGAGGATGTCATTGTCTATGAAATTAAGATAGATGAAATGGGTGTGCAGAATGAATAAAAATTGTTAAATGGGAAACCTTATCGACACCCTCATTATCATGAAAGATTTCAAGGAAGACAAGAAGATCTAAATCATCATTATCAAGGAAGATGATGGAATACTCATCAATATTCATGGAATAAGACATCACAAAACCATTATTCAACAAGATTTTATCATAGACCGACATATACTACAAATTAGGGAAGATTCAACGACAATATATGGAATGAAAGGAAAGAAAATTATGCAACAACTAGCCACCAAGGATTACGACCGAAAATAATTGATTTTGGATGGATGGATCATCATCAATGGAAAGAAGAAAGCATAAACATAAGAAAATCATATTACTTGGTTTCATCACGTGTGAA
>JASDQU010010194.1:278360-311722 GCA_032191745.1 Picea mariana
TCTTTCACTCTGTATTTTTACAGTCTCTGTACATTTCTTTCATTAATAGAAATCATGTATTACTATATCTCTGTGTTTATGGTTGCATCTCTGATATATTTCTGGTATATTATTGGATATACGCAATATCTCTGTGCATTTCTTTATTATATCTCTGCTCTCATTTCGTGCCGAAAATAATCCGGATCATCAATGGACTAAGGATTTTGGATACCGCAGGATCATATATATGTATTTTATTGTAAACAATGAAGATATGGTGAACAAAATATTAGAGGTGTGACTCTAAACATGTTTTTGGTTTTCCCGGTTTGGGTTTCTAGGGTAAAATATATGTGTAATGTGTGTGTGTGCCATTGTATCTTTTCTGTTTTTATTAAGAATTTATTTGCAGCAATTTATTGTAGAAGGTTAAAATTTGTAATAAATTTGTGTGAAGTAAATTTCTAGGTTGCATAGGATACCTAAGGCAATTGTTTTAGATGGATATCCAAAGTTTACTTCAAACTTTTGGAGATGATTGTTTAAGAGATTTGGTACAAATATGAATTTTAGTACAACATACCATCCATAGTCATATGGGTAGATAGAGAGAGTCAATCAAGAAATTGAAGACATGTTATAAATGTATGTGATGGATAAACCATCCAAGTGGGAATATTATTTTCATTTGGTTGATGTTTCCTACAATAATGGTTATTAATATTCATTCAAGTTGAGCCCGTTTGAAGCTCTATATGGCAGAAAATACAATACTCTAGTGAATTGGGTCAACCAAGCAGACATGGTAGTACTTGGGATAGAATTGCTCAAGTAAATGGAAGAAAAAATGGTTAAAATTAAGCATAATATGAAAGAAACACAAGATAGGTAGAAGAGTTATCTAGATAAGAGAAGGACAATTACAGAATTTAAAGTGGGAGAGCATGTAATTTTGAAAGTGAAGCCCATGAGAATCTCATTGAAATTGGGTAGTTGTACCAAGCTAGCAGCCAAATTCTTTGGTTCATTTGAAATATTGGACAAAACAGGACCAGTTGCATACATGCTTGCATTGCCTGCTTCCATGAATGTGCATAATGTATTTCAAGTATCTTTTTTGAAAATGCATGTGCATGATCCTAACCATGTAATTGATTGGAATTTGATTAAGGTGGATCCAGAAGGAGACTTCCAGGTACAAATAGTGTCTATATTGGATAGGAAGGTCATGATGCTCCAAAACAAATACATATAGCAGGTAAAGGTCAAATGGACATGCTATATCCCTACCCTAGAATATTCCTTTAGAGTCTATGGTGAGAGAGCAGAGGCAGATAGAGAAACCATAACCATATAAGATGGATTGCGAGCAGTAAGCAATTACCGACACCCAGTTCTCAACCATTGACAACACCTATTGAAAGAATCTTTCCACAAAGGTTGGCTTTGAAAATTGGGCCATAAGGGGGTTTATGGTTCATATATGAAAATATGTCAATAAAAGTAGTTTAAA
Source organism: Picea mariana (assembly GCA_032191745.1). Lineage (NCBI taxonomy): Eukaryota > Viridiplantae > Streptophyta > Pinopsida > Pinales > Pinaceae > Picea > Picea mariana. Next base: position 279,856 of record JASDQU010010194.1, read on the forward strand.
TATCTACAAAAGTGACATGGGAGATGGAAGATGCAATGTGGGAGGCAAACCCACAATTATTTTTGAATCTTTGATGAAAATTTTGTATATACGTACACCTGCATGGTTGTTAAAATAATTAAAAAGTCCCTAGGCAAGTGTTTCCCATCACCTAGGTGCCTAGAGGGTGGGAAAATGCCTATTGCGGACCCTAGTCATTTAATTTATGAGATGCAAATTAAAAGGTGACTTTTTGAACTTAGGGAAACTGGGTGAGTTAAGTGATTTAATCTCCACCACTCATCTTGTCTAATCTCAACCATTGGATCTGATGAATTTTCACCTTCCCTCTCATTGAGTTGATTAGGGTAAGGGAGCCCCCCCTCCCCATCTTCATTCTTGAAGTGATTTGGAGAGAGTTTGAGAGATTGAGGTCGAGTTGAAGCAGAGAAGACATTTTCTAAAGGTGGCATGGATTCCAAGACAAAAACTACATCATAGAAATCAAGGAGAAGGTATAGGACAACTCTGGGCCATATAGTACAGATTTGTGGAGGTCGTACTGTTGATTTTCTGGCACAGAAATTGAGAAGAGATTGTTGTTTATTTTTTGGAGAGTTGGCACACTTTCCTAGGCGGTCGTACAGTACTTTTTGGGATAGAAATTCAGGTTTTTGTTTTGGCACAAATTTCGAGGGAAACCGTACAACTAAAGTGCACATAATTCGAGGAGATGACTTGTGCATTTGTATAAGAAATTCTGGCATGAATTTCAAGGAGTATTTAGCTTATATTATGAGGAGGAAACTTGGCATGATTTTTGAGATAAGGGTGTAATTTTTTTTAATACAATGACTGTTGTAAATGACCTTTTTCTCTGAGCTATGAAATAATAAAAATCCCCTCTCTCACTGGTTTTCCCCTTGTGGGTTTTTCCAGGGTCAAGTTTAACCAAACATCTCTTTGCATTTATTTCTGAGTTATTGTGTTGTTGTTGGAAATTTATTTATGCATTAAAAACTGAGATTTGTTTATATGATGGGTAATTTATTGTTGTCATAAAAATGGGTTTTGGAAATTTAACAATGAGTTGTCTCATTGAGACTTGAAACTGGGTGGGGTCTGAAAATTTTAAATGGTATCAGAGTTGAGTTGAAGGGGAATGAAAAATTAAATCAACAATACAAAGAACATGATAGAACTTACTTCACCGGACAAAATTTTGAAATTTTTTATTTTAGGTGAGAAGGGTCAATGGATACAAGTTTAAGAGTTAAGGACAAACTTGATGGGGCAATAAATTTTGGTGCTTGGAAGAAGAGAATGCTTTTTCTTCTGCAAGAGAGTAAGTTATGGGACATTGTTGAGAAATCCAAAACAAACCCAGTAACAATACCTACAGATTCTACTCTTCTAGCATCTTATACCAAGAAGAGTATCAAGGCTAAATGAATCATCCTTGATGTCATCAAGGACCATTTGATTCCTCATGTGACAAGGAAGAAAAATGCTTATGAGATGTGGGAGTCCTTGAAAAATTTGTATCAAAGTACAAATGAGAACCAGAAGATGGTTTTGAGAGAGAAACTCAAAAGCATTAGAATGACCAAGGCTGAAAATGTGGTCACATATCTTACCAGGTTGACATAGGTAAGAGATGAACTTGGTGTTGTTGGGGAGGTCATTGTTGGCAGTTAACTTGTGAGGACAATATTGAATGGGGTGAACAAACAATGGGTTGTTTTTGTTGAGGGCATTGTGGCAAGGGAGAACCTTCCCAAGTGGGAACTTCTTTGGGATGACTTTGTTCAGGAGGAAACTTGAAGAGGGTATGTGCATGGTAGTTCATCTATTGGTAATGATGAGGAGAATGTGGCTCTTGCTGCTAACATCAAGAAGAAGTTTAAAAAGGGTCCTAAGGGAGGGAACAAACCGAAGAGTGAATGCAAGAAGGACATGAGAAAATTCAAGAGGTTTGCATGTCACAATTTTGGGCACTATTCGGGACAGTGCCCTAATAAGAAGAAGAAGCAGACAACAACTTCAGCAGAGGTGGAGGATTTTTCCACCAGGTTCGACAAGGAGTTTTCTTTAGTGGTGTTTCTTTCCACTAGAGCCACACATTCCAGTGTTTGGTATATTGATAGTGGTGCCTCCCTCCATATGACAGGTGTTCATGAGAATTTGACAGATCTTACACAGATTGGTGATCTTGAGGTAGTGCTTGGAGATGATCGGGTGGTCAAGGCAGTTGGTAGTGGGACAATATCATTCAAAGGGAGTATCAACCTCCCATGCTGTTGAGAGATGTCCTATATGTTCCTAGATTGAAGAATAAATTTATTTTAGTTTCTACTATTGAGGAGAGGGGATATGAGGTGTTTTTATGTGATGGATAGGTGCTCCTATTTCCCAAGGGGTCCAGTATCAGTTCAACCAAAGTGATTGGGACTCCACATGGGAAGTTGTACAAGCTCATGTTTCATCCAGCTAGTGCATTGTATCATACTACCAACAACAATGATCTTTGTGAGCTATGGCATCAAAGGATTTCCCATTTGCATCATGGGGATCTAAGGATATTGAGGGAGATTGTGACTGGAGTGTCAGAGTTTAGTACAAAGCACCAGGAGATGTGCAAGGGGTGTGCTTTGGGAAATTACACCAAGACTGTTTTTCCAAGCAGTGACAACATAGTAACAGATATACTTGATCTAATTCATTCTGATATATGTGGTCATATGTCTTCTTCATATTTGAGTGGTTGTTTGTATTATATCATATTCATTGATGAATTTTCTTAGAATTCTTGGATTTTCTTCATGAAGACCAAAGGACATGTCTTCAATCGGTTCCAAGAGTTCAAATCTCTTATGGAGAACCAGACTGGGAGGAAAATCAGAGTATTGAGGACATATAATGGGGTTGAGTATACCTCCAAGGAGTTTAATGAATTATGTGCAAGAGAGGGCATCAAGAGGGAGTTGATTGTTCCTTACAACCCACAACAGAATGGGGTTGCTCACAGGAAGAACATGGCCATAGTTGGGGCTGTGAGAGCCATGTTGCATGATCAGGGGATGCCACTCTTTCTTTGGATTGAGGCATGTTACACTACAGTTTATTTGCAGAACAAGATTCCAAAGAGAGCATTGGGGGATAAGACTCATGAGGAGGATTTCTCTGGGAAGAAGCCTGAGGTTGGGCACTTTAGTATTTTTGGGTGCCTTGTATATTCACATGTCCCTTCTGAGAAGAGGACAAAGCTAGATCCCACAATAGAAAAGGGGATTTTTTTTGGGTATAGCGAGACTTACAAGGATTTCTGCATATAAATCCCTTCCTTGAGGAAGACAGTTGTGTGAAGGGGTGTGAGATTTGAGGAGGATAGAGCCTTTAGGAAGTCACAAGGGACTGAGAAGGGTGAGCAGTCATCACCTCAGATTCAGGTGAGTCCACAACAAACTTTAGTGACACAGAGTTCAGGTCCACCAGTTTTGGTGACGAATGGTCCACAGGGCATAGGGCCATAGATGTCAGGATCACAGGTTATTGATCCTCTGATTTTCAGATCGTATGCTCCAGATTCTACTTCAGGTTCACAATCTTCAGGTGTTGGGGTTGATCAGGTAGATTCCCCTCCACGGGACACTACTTCAGATAGGAGGAATCCCAAGTGGCTTCAGGACACTCTAAAGGAGGCACAAGGTTATGTGGGGAATCCTAGGCAGGCTGTGAGGAAGAGTAAACCTCCTAAGATATTTTGCAGCTATCTTGTGATGGTGAGAAACATCAGGGAGTCTGAGCCTTTCACTTTTGAGGAGGTTGTTGGTAGATAGTTTTGGAGAGATGCCATGATGGAAGAGTACAATTCCATCATGAAGAGTGATGTTTTCCTGAGGGGAAGTTGGTGGTGACTTCTAGGTGGCTCTATAAACTCAAGTATGTTGAATATGGAAGCATTAAGAAGTACAAAGCTTGTTTTGTGGCTCAGGGGTTCTCATGGGTTGATGGAGTTGACTATAATGATACCTTCGCTTCAGTTGCTAGATATACCTTGATCATGGTAGTGATCTTTATTGCATAAGATATGGGTTGGAAGATCCATCAGATGGATGTGACGACTACATTTCTAAATGGTCTCATACATGAGGAGGTGTACATTGAGCATCCATTGGGATTTGAGGTGCATGAGAGAGAGTATCATGTGTACAGACTGAAGATGGAATTGTATGCGTTGAAACAAGCTCCCATAGCTTGGTATTCAAGGATTGATGCCTACTTGCAACAATTGGTCTTTGAGAAAAGTGAGGCAGATCCCAACCTGTAATTCATTGTGGTTGGAGATGATCCTCTCATACTCTTGCTATATGTTGATGATATTTTCATTGCAAGGGTTGAGAGACTCATTACTAGCTGCAAGGAGATCCTTGCTTCAAAGTTTCAGATGAAATATATTGGACTGATGCATTATTTCTTAGGGTTGGAGGTTTGGCAGGATCCTGGACACATATTTCTAGGACAGGGGAAGTATTCTTTTGACATTCTGAGGAGATTCCAGATGGAGGATTGTAGGCCCATGTCCACACCCATGATTACCAACTAGAAGAAGCTCAATGCTTTTGAGTCATAGTTGGTTGATCCTACTTTATATCATCAGTATTTGGTCAACACCAAAACAAATATTTGTTTTGTTGTCAACACTCTTAGTCAATTTATGGTGGAGCCTAGGAGAGTGCATTGGGTGGCATCAAAACATGTTCTCATGTATCTTTTTGGTATAGTGGATTATGGCCTGGACTATATGAGAGGGGATCGAGTTCGATTGGTGGGATATACTGATTCAGATTGGGCAGGATGTGTCAGTGACAGGAAAAGTACTTCAAGTTGTTGTTTCATATTGGGATCAACAGTGGTGGCTTGGTTTAGTCAGAAGTAGAATTCAATGGCTTTGAGTTCTATAGAGGATGAGTATATGGCTTCCATTCAGGCTAGTTGTGAGGCCATTTGGCTTCGCAATTCGCTGGTGGGATTATTTAGTGTGAAATTGAGATCGACTGTGATTTACTGTGACAATCAGAGTTGTATCAAACTATCTGAGAATCTAGTTTTTTATGGTAGGTCTAAGTACATTGAGATTCTATAGCATGTCATCCAGGATTATGTTTAGAAATGAGCAGTTGAGCTAAAGTATATATCCACAGATGAGCAAGTTGTGGACATACTCACAAAATCTTTAGGGAAAGGGAAGCTTCCACCTTTCAGACATAACCTTGGGGTGGTGAGTAACACTTTCCTCAGTAAGAGGGAGTGTTAAAATACTTAAAAAATACCTAGGCAAGTGTTTCTCATCACCTAGGCGCTTAGGGGGTGGGAAAATGCCTAATGTGGACCCTAGTCATTTAATTTATGAGATGTAAATTAAAATGTGACTTTTTGAACTTAGGGAAAGTGGGTGAGTTAAGTGATTTAATCTTCACCACTCATATTTTCTAATCTCAACCATTGGATTGGACGAATTTTCACCTTCACTCTCATTGAGTCGATTAGGGTAAGGGATCCACCCCCATATTCATTCTTGATGTGATTTGGAGAGAGTTTGAGAGAGTGAGGTCGACCTGATGTAGAGAAGACATTTTCTGAAGGTGGCACAGATTCCAATACAAAAACTACAACACATAAATAGAGGAGAAGGTACAAGACAGTTATGGGCCGTACAGTAAAGATTTGTGGAGGCCATACTGCTGATTTTCTAGCACATAAATCGAGAAGAGATTGTTTTTTTTTTAATTTTCTAGAGAGTTGGCACACTTTCCTAGGAGGCCGTACAATATTTTCTGGGATAGAAATTCAGGTTGTTGTTTTGGCACAAATTTCAAGGGAAACTGTACAGCTAAAGGGCATAGAATTTGAGGAGTTGACCTGTGCATTTGTACAGGAAATTATGGCACAAATTTTGAGGAGTATTTAGCTGAGATTCTGAGGAGGAAACTTGGCACGGTTTTTGAGATAATTCTGTATTTTTTTTTAAAGATAATGACTGCTGTAAATGAGATTTTTCTCTGAGCTCTGAAATAATAAAAAACCCCTCTCTCACTAGTTTTCCCCTAGTGGGTTTTTCTAGGGTCAAATTTGACCAAAATCTATGTGGATTTATTTTTAGGTTATTGTGTTATTGTTGGAAATTTATTTCTCCATTAAATGTTGTTCATAATCCTCGTGTTTTAATTTTGAGATTTGTTTATATGTTGGGTAATTTATTGTTGTCATAAAATTGGGTTTTGGGCATTTAGCAATGAGTTGTCTCAATGAGACTTGAAACTGGGTGGGGTCTGAAAATTTTACAATGATGATATGTTGATAGTGCTAAAATAAGGTGGAGGGGAATGTAATACCCCAATTTTGAGTTTGCATATTAATAATGTATTTTTTTTTATTTGATGTGAGGCCAGAGTGCCTATAAAGTTGAAAGGGTGGAGATCCTAACAATGTAATAGCTTTGAAAATTGATAATAAAAATGCATCATTGGCTGTAGATGGATAAGGATAGATTTATAGAGGGATATCATTCCACAAGAGAGGGGGATAAAGGGGCTAAGAAAATTTATTATATTTTATTCACCTATATTATAATGAGTTGGGAAAAGTGGTTACATGAGCTTCTTGGGGAAACCATGCGGTGCCTTGTGGGCATGCATATCTTAACCATATTTTTTTGTTGTTGGGTTATTCTTGGTCATTCTCAGTTATTTTGGTTCTTGGTTTTGTTATGGGAACGAATTGATGGAGGTAGAGAGCCATAACTAGTTGGATGTAGGTATCTATAGGTTATTCCAACAAGAAATTAATGATCCTGTGCATAAGAATGATGGACATTGAGTAAAACTATCCACAATTGAGATTCTCTAGAGCCCTGGAGAGAAAGAGAATATCCTAAGGGATTGCATTGCAAATAAGGGGATTCATTTCTTTGGGTTGTGTAGGTTGAGGAAGAAAGAGAGTTGATCAACTAGGATTGTTGTGAGTGTAATATAGAAAGAAAAATTGTAATGGATTGATACCTATCTGGTGTGTGCGTTTAGTGTCATGTTAGGCACTCATCCTTGTGGATTTGTAGTCTCATCTTTTGGGTGGCCTATTGTAGAAAGTGAATGTCCAATAGAGCCTAAGATTAGGTGGAACGTTTGATTTCTACAGCCATTTGGTGTGAATATTTTGTTGAAGATAAGCTATTTGTTCTCTATGTATTTGAATTATGCTATGTTAATTATTTATTTAATGATGTATCTTGCATGAAAATATGATTTGTTAAAGTTTTCTTGAATTATGCATGATCTTGTAATATTTAGTATGATTCTTGATTGTTGCATGAGCCTTGGTTCCACTGCTGCATGCTTCTTGATTTAATAACAACGATATCAGAGGCTCAAAATCCATTCAAGAGTGCAAATTATTGAGGTACCTAGACATGGGTTATGTTACATCTAGGATGAAAATCTAGTCTATATTTGACACTTTTATAATAGAGTCTTCAATACTTCTACCAGTAAGTCCCCTTTTGAAACTTTATTTAGGTATTTTCCACCTTATCCCTTGGATGTTGTCTATGGAAAGGTAAGGAGGATTGAGGGAGGACATCACAAGAGAAGCATTGGAAGCATATAAGTTTGTTGAAAATATTAGACAGATCCATTTGCAAGTATAGGACACACTAAATAAGTCACAATAAAGGTACAATTCCTGACACGATCATCACAAAACTGAAAAATTATTCAAAGTGGGAGACAAAGTTTGGTTATAACTGAGCAAGGAAAAACTACATGGTCTTGATAAGAAGATCAAGGCTATGTGGTATGACCCTTTTGAGGAATTGGAGAAGGTGGGCAATACTACCTATAGACTTAGTATACCCCCATACATGTGCATTTACTTAATAGTAAATTTATTGAATTTGAAACTCTATGAGCCTTCCATGTTGGATCAGGACACTGAGGAGAAGATCCTACCTACCATAGAGGAATTGTCACTAGAATCTTAGGTAGAGTTGGAAAAAGATGCATTTTTGCAGAAGAAGTCTAGAATTACTAGATATGTGAAGCATGACCTTTGGTAGATTAGGTTGAAAGGACAATTTCCATGCAAAGAAAAATCATATTCCAGGTAGAAAGTAGAGGAAAATTTTGTCACCCCCCTCATTAAGTAAAATATTTTTGGGACCAAAAGCCTCCCAAAATGGGGAGGTATGATATGGAATGGATCATTATATATTTTTTCATATATCTTGGTACTTTCTAGGTGGAAAAATTGGAGGAATTGGCTTGTAGGGCCCATTTTAGTGGCAGATCCCAGTTTGGGAATTTGGGGTTCGGAACCTTCCTGATCCATTTTTAGGAATTAAATGACACTTTTTTGGGTCAAAAATTTGCAATCCTATCTCACAACCCTTTGATTCTATTCTACACACCGAGACCTTTCCAACGATGCAAAAACAAACTCAATCAGATCTCATATGCATAAGTTATGCCTCCCACCTACCTTGTTGACCACCATGGTACGATTCGATGCCATGTCAGCCCCCATTACTCACACATGTGGACATAAACACGTGTGGAATTTCAAGAAAATTATAGAAGACCCAAAAACTTATCAATAATTGAGGGTAGAGGATGGAAAAACCCTAACCCTAGACGACTATCGGGTTATGTTAAATATTATGCCACTAAGAGGAGAAAGGGTTCCATTCTTTAGCATTGAACTTTTTCCATAGTTGATTAGAACATATAGGAGTGGGATTTTGAGAGAATAATAGAAAAGGCGTGATTTTTTGTAGAAGCCATTCAAGTGATAGTGTCAAAGGAAACCCCATAATGAGTGCCCCTTCCTTTGTACTTACATTTCGTAACTGAAAAAATAGAGAAGAGCATAGGCCTCACCTTCTAGTTGGGTTTTCTCCCATATCAAGTTTTCCAGGATACATATTTTTTTACATATTTTGGATGGTGTTTTTATATTCTTGTTCTTTCATTTCAATTTCAGTTATTTAATAAATTCAAGCACTAAGCTAGTAATAATTAATCTTGAATCTAAGGAAATAATTTGCATAATTTAAGATTTCAGAATATTGCAAGATTTATTGTGGTGAACTATTCTGTTGGAATATCCATGACATTTTATAGATCAATATCACCATGGGGAGTGCTAGTGATATTCAAAAAGAATAAACATGGATCATGGAGACTTTGTATCGACTATCAATATTTAAACAAAGAGACGATAAGGAATCAATATCCTTTTCCTAGAATTGATTATTTATTTGATTAGATGAAAGGGGATAATATTTTCCAAGATAGGTTTAAGATCGAGATATCATTGATTGGGAATAAATGAAGAAGATATTTCTAAGACTGCATTGAATATGTTGTTTGGACATTGTGAATTCATAGTAGTACCCTTCAGATTAGGTAATGCACTAGGATTATTTATGAGTTTAATGAGTAGAGTATTTCGATAGTATCTTTATAAGTTTGTACAATTATTTTTGAATGATATTTTAATATATTCTCTTACACTCAAGGAATGAAAATATCATATAATATAGGTATTACAATGTCTTAGAGAGTATAAGTTAAAAGGAAAACTTTATAAATTATCATTTTATGAATACAAAATTCATTATTTAGGGAATATCATTTTAGGAGAAGGAATCATAGTAAACCCTACAAAGATAGAAGAAATTATGGAATGGTCGACACCCACTAATGTACATGAAGTACATATTTTTATGGGTTTGGTGGGATATTATATAAATTTTGTAGAAGTATTTTCAAAGATTGTGAATCCTATTACTGAATTATAGAAGAAAAATAATAAAATTATATGGACAAAACGGTGTGAGGAAGCATTCAAAAAACTTAAGGAATTGTTGATTACAACTTCTATTTTGAAAGTACTAGATATGGATCCAGATTTATGGTATGTATAGATGTGTTAAAGGAAGGATTAGGGAGAGCACTAATGCAAGAAGGTGGGGTGATTGCCTATGCTTCAAAAAAGATTCGACTGCGTGGAAAATTACATGAAAGTACTAGATATGGATCCAGATTTATGGTATGTATAGATGTGTTAAAGGAAGGATTAGGGAGAGCACTAATGCAAGAAGGTGGGGTGATTGCCTACGCTTCAAAAAAGATTCGACTGCATGGAAAATTACATGATGCAGTATTTGGAACTTGTGGTGATAGTTCATGCATTGATAATTTGGAGGTTTTATCTTGTTGGAAGGAAAATTGAGTTGAAGACAGATCATCATGTAATTCAACACATATTTATGCAGATTAATTTGAATGCTACACATAGGAAGTGGTCATAATTACTAAGGGATCATGATTTAGACATTTAATACATTAAAAGAACAATAAATAGAGTGGAAAATTCTTTGAGTCGTAGGCCACGTGTTTTCGCAATTATGCCATTAAAGATGAATTTATGAGTAAATATGTTGAAGTTACAATGAAAACATGAATGGTACAAAGAAGTTAAACTGGAGCTAGAGAATGACGTAATGATAATTCCAAAACATGAAGGATATGCCTTGGATGACGACAACATACTATGATTTTATAGAATGATATATGTACCACTAAATGATGAAATTCACAAGTTGATACTAAAGTGCCTCATAGCTCATTTTATATGGATTATCCAGTATTCAAGAAGATGATTGTGAACCTAAAATTGTCTCATAAAATGGATGAATTTGGGTTATACCTAGGTTTAAGTCCATTAATTATAAAAGGTTGAACTTACTTTTTTGGAAAGGAATGAAGGAGGATATAGTTAATTTTGTAGCTAGATGTCTTGAGTGTTAGCAATTGAAGGATGAAAATTGAAATTTGACATGATTATTACAACCACATGCGATACCAGAATCAAAATGGGAAGTGATTTCGATGGATTCCATTGTTGGATTATCTATGATGTCAAGGAGACATGGTTTTATATTTGTGGTAGTAGACACTTTGACCAAAAGTGCACACTTTATCCTAGTAAATACTACTTATCAAGAACCATATATTGGAAGGGTGTTCATTAATGAAATAGTAAGGTTACATGGAATTCCAAAGAAGATAATCTTGGATAGAGGGTCAGTATTTACTGGAATATTTTGGACGAGTTTCCAAGATGCATTAGGAACAAAACTTAATTTCAACACAACATACAACCTAGAGATTGATGGATAGACTGGAAGAATAAATAAGATATGAGAAGACATGTTATGAATGTATGGAATGGATCAACAAAAATGTTGGGAAGAATTTTTACCTCTTCTTGAATTTGGGTATAATAATAGTTATTAAAGTTTGATCAAAATCACAACATTCAATTTTTTGTATGGTAGACCATGTAGGAAACCTTAGTTGGGATAGGATAGAGGATAGATTCCTGGTCAAACCGAAATTAATTCAAGAAATGGAAGAACAAATAAAAATGATTAAGTGAATATTGAAGGAAGAACAAGATAAAAAAAAAGTGTTATGCAAATGCACATATAGTTTATATAAATTACAAGGTTTGGGACAAAGTATTCTTGCAGGTAAGGCTGCAAAAGAGTTCAATAAAGTTTGGTAAAGGAGTTAAATTGTCACCACGATATGTGGGACCATTTACAATTCTTTAAAGAAAGGAACCAATTGTTTGTCATTTTTCATTTCCATCATCATTAGATCATATGCATGATGTTTTTAATGTATCTGTGTAACATCATTATATTTCAAAGCCTTATCATATGATTGATTTGAGTTATTTGTAGATGTTGTACTGGGGAGAATTGATGGCCAAACCCATCCACAATTTTGACCAGTGCACTTGACAACTTTCACATTTCTTGGTAGATTAGGTAAATGTTTGGTAGCATAGCTATAGTCCCAATTCTTCTACTTGAGAGGATGCAATTGAGATGCTTCAACAGTTTCCATACTTATTCCAGAAGTGCCCCACTTGTTTCTACTTGTTTGACAATTTAGATACTGTTATTTGAGAGAGTTTGTTTATAAAGACCTAGTTTATTGACTTGTACTTTGATGATGGAAATCAAACTTTTAATTATCTAATTGGTTTTAAACTATGATTTTGAATGAGTTCATTTAAATGTTTATATGATTATATATATAAATTATATGTGCACTGATATGACGTAACCAATGTTGTCAATTTATATGGTTATGACACATTAAAATGAAAATGTTGGATATGTTACCCCCCATGCCTAGGGGTAACTAGAGGAGATCATGTCTTGAGGCCCGCAATGGAGAACACAATCTACACCATGATTATGATGATCAACATGTCCATAAATGAAAGCCCAGTAGCCCCCCTGATTTTCCTTCCAGCATAGATCAACCAAGAATTGTTACATTCAAGCAACCAAGGGTATGGGGCATGGTAAACCAACATCGCCATGAGGTATGGTTAGTCCTTTTTTCATACAAGGTGTTGTGCTTAATTTATTGGGAATGTGGACAAGAATCATTGGTTGAAGTTGGATAGTGGATCAATTGCTTGAGAATTTGTCTTGGTTGCCTTATTTCACCTTTGTGGTCAAATTCTATTCCCTAGTTTTGTGTTGTCACCGCCCAGGGAAAAGGGGTAATATTTGGGGCCATCTCAAGGGTAACATTTTTCTCCCAACCATACTTAACATTTTCCATCACAAATCCTTTCACATACTTTACAATTCGACTATAACCCATACTCTCATGAAAAAGGGGCTAATGGCCCTAAGGTAGATTGCAACTGCTATAAAATAATAAGAAAATGATGCTAAAAATAAATTGAACATAAAAAATTAGGAACATCAAAATCCAGTCCAACTCGATCTCTACTCATTTAGTGCTCATCCCGATCCCAAAAATAATGCTAAATCTTGGAAACCCATAAAGGGGGACCCTCAAATTTGCAAATTATAAATGAAAGTAGGGATTGAAAAGATGGCTAATGAAGGGGTTTGTAAAAAGGTGGCACACAAATATTGGGTAACTTAAGAGAAAGCACACCCTCAACAAAAGTGCTCATAAAGATGGATCTTGTAAGCCATGAAGGAAGCCTTAAACCATAACATATTCACACTTACTCTTGATGGGTTTTTACTTTCCCTTGTCACTCTTGGGACATATCCCTCCACTTGGGTTATTTATTTCCTTTCCAGGTGGAACAACTAATAGGGATGGATGAAGTCCCTCCCATACTTAAACTTGGTAACCCTCACAGGGTCTCGAGCTTGGATGATACTCGAAGGGGATATTGGGGTGAATTGTTTACATGGCTTGTATCTTAGGAATCAACTTTGCATTATTTAAGGACTAATGTGTCTTATGAACATTGGTTTACTCTATATTATATTCTTCTTTGTTTTGAATGGACCTGACATGGTTGTTTGAGGGACATTTTGGGTTGTGTCTGGGATTTTTTGCCCTATTGTAGGACTTTGACACGTGTGATGGAGAGAAGTGAGTTATTTTGTGACTCAACGCCCTCATATAGTGGCTCTCACATCCTTATAACCTTGAATGATGGACAAATGGGCTTGGGTTGAGCAACTTTTGTTAAATGTATATGATGTGACCCCAATGGGGGAGCATATATGGGGATAAATGTACATGTAATGCGTATGTGTGTGTGTGTGTGTGTGTGTGTGTGTGTGTGTGTGTGTGTGTGTGTGTGTGTGTGTGTGTGTGATAGGGTCAACATAATAGTAAAGTAGCCTCATGTGTAGGTGTGAATGGGTTTATATAGAGATCATGTATGCATTATTGTAGAGAGGTGAATTGTGATTTGTAAAGGTATTTGATTATTTGGAGGAGTTTCTCCTATTGTTTAAGGAGTTATTGTGTAACTCATATATCTTGGAGTTGCACTCCACACTCACATTGTTGTACATGACAATGAAACTTGGAGGATGCTTAAAATACATATCAAGGTACAGGTGGTACAAATTTCAGCTTCTCCTTCGTTGTACTTACAGAGATACACCCTATGGAAGATAGGGTTTTTGAATATTCCTATAAACAATCTCAAAAAGGTGTTTCGGGTAAAACAATCATATATTCTTCATAGAGGATACAAATTAAGTGAGACTAGTTGAATTGGAAAAATGAATGTTCGTAGTTATTTGGGTGCAAATTTCAAAATTAGTTATCCAATATTGGATGTATGGCATTATGTACAAATTAGCAACTCTAAAATAGGAAAAAATTCATCAAGGTTTGGGAAAGTTACCATAAATTTCATTTGACACACTCAATTTTGATCAGACCCGTGGAATTACAGGGAAGAAATTTCAAACTACTACAAGTCAAAATTTCAAACTCATAGGGGCTAGAATTTAAGAAATGCATAAGAAGGAAGGTAGGCCATGAGGACAAAGTCCAAATAAGGTTTTCAAAGGTATGTTTACTTAAAACGATCATAAATTTTGATTGGGATTTCTGACTAAGATGATTCAAAAGCCATTGGAAAGAGAAAACATAGAATATTATATTGGAACAATAAGTATAACTAATTGAGATCAATATCCTTCATATACTAAGGTTGGAAGTTGATGATTATGGTTAGACCTCACTTAAGAATCAATGGGATTACCTAAATTTATAGGAGATGAATATGAAGATGAAATCAATCCTATGGAATGGTTGAGGTTGGTAAAGGAATATTGTATGGATACCTCAGAGAAAAAACAATATTTTTTTAGTGAAGCTTCAAAGTGGTGGATCAGTATTGACCTGGATACTAGATGGAACTGCATATGGGAAGAATTTCAAAAAATCTTCTGAAATAAATGGCTCAAGGATACAAAAATGGATGAGATGCATAAAATTCAATATGAGTTAAAAGAATCAAAGGAATAGATTAATAAGAAGGGTGATGATCTATCTAAGATACAATTCCTTAATGAAGCACTAGTTAAAGAAGTTCAAAAATTAAAACAAGAAAAGACTAGCAAAGGAAAGTGGGAAAAAATGAGTCAATGGAACATTTGAAAAAGGAAGAAGAAGAGATATGTAGATTAAGAAACCATAATAAAAAACTATTGGGTGAGGTTAAAATATTGAAATAAGAAAACAAGAATTATCAAAGTCGAGAAGAAATGAGGATCTTGGATGAAGAATATAACAAAAGACTTGAAGAAGAAATTTGCAAGTGCCAAGAAGGTTGAGGAATCCCTAAATATTGATGAGGTAAAATCAGAAATGCAATCTATAATTGAAGAAGGACATCAAAATTTGATAGATGGGGTCACATTGCAGCTTCAAAAGGAGAAAGAAGACAATAGTCAAGAAGGTCAACATAAGATACTTGAAGAAGTTAAACTCCATCTAAAGGATGTACATTCCAAATATGATGGTATTATCTCTAAGCATAGAGTAATAAAAGACCAAGCAAGGATGATAGAGGATGACATTGTCTATGAAAATAAGATCGATGAAATGGGTGTGTATAATGAATAAAAACAATCAAATGTGAAACCATATCAACACCTCATTATCAATAAAGATTTCAGGGAAAACAAGAATATCAATATCAAAATTATCAAGGAAGAATATGCAATACTCATCAATATTCATGGAATAAAGAATCACAAAAACATTATTCAACAAGATATTATCATAGACCAATATATACTACAAATTGGAGAAGTTTCACTAACAATACATGGAATCAATGGAAAGAAAATTATGCAACAAATAGCCATCAAGGATTATGACAAAAAATAATTGATTTTGGATGGATGGATCATCATCAATGTAAAGAAGAAAGCATGAACATAAGAAAATCATAGTACTTGGTTTCGTCACATGTGAATTGAAAATCTTTGAGGACAAATATTTTTGAAGGAGGGTACTATGTTATGACCCAAAGGGGGAATATGTAGGGTTAAATGAATATGATATGACCCGAAGGGGGGGCATATGTGGGGCTAAATGTATATGCAATGTGTAAATATATATGTAATAGGGTCGACCTAATAGTAAATGGGCCTCATGTGTAGGTGTGAATGAGTATATATAGAGATCATGTATGCATTATTGTAGAGAGGTGAATTGTGATGTATAAAAGTATTTGATTATTGGAGGAGGTTCTCTTATTGTTTAAGGAGTTATTGTGTAACTTATCTATCTTAGAGTTGTGCTCCATGCTCACATTGTTGTATATGACACCAAAACTTGGAAATTGTTTAAAATACATATCAAGGTATCTATGGTACACATTTCAACTCCTGGTTCATTTTACTTTCAGAGGTACACCATGCGGGAGATAGGGTTTTTTACTAGTCCTATAACTAGTCTCAAAAATGTGTTTTGGGTAAAACAATCATATATCTTTCATAGAGGATCCAAATTAAGTGAGACCAATTGAATTGGAAAGAGGAATTCTCATATAATTGGGTGCAAATTTTAGAATCAATGGTCCAATATTGGACATATGGCATTCTGTACAAGTTAGATCTCTAGAATAGGATAAAATTCAACAAGGTTTGGGAAAGTTACCATAAATTTCATTTGACACACTGAATTTTGGTCAGACCTATCTCATTGAATATAATAAATGTCAAACTACTATAGGTCAAAATTTCAGACTCAAAGGGGCCAAAATTTAAAAAATACATTAGAAGGAAGGTCATCCAAGAAGACAGTCTCGAAATCAGGGTTTCAAACGTATGTTTGTTTAAAACTATCATAATCTTTGATTGGGATGTTTGATTGAGCTGATTCAAAATCCATTGGAAAGAGAAAACATAGAATTATATTGGAACAAGGATTATAACTCATTGATATCATTATATTTCATATGTTGAGGTTGGAAGTTGAGGATTGTGGTTAGACCTCACTTAAGAATCAATGTGATTACCTTAACTTATAGGAGTTGAATATGAAGATAAAATCAATCCTATGGAATGGTTGAGGTTGGTAAAGGAATATGGTATGAATACTTCAGAGGATTTTTTTTTTTTTTTGGTGAATATTGGAAGTGGTGGATGATTATTGATCGAGATACTAGATGGAACTGCATATGGAAAGAATTTCAACAAATCTTCTCAAATAAATGGCTCAAGGATACTAAAAAGAATTCAATATGAGTTAAAGAAGAAAAGGAAGAGATCAACAAGAAGGGTTATGAGCTATCTAAGATACAATTCCTTAATGATGCACTAGTTAAAGAAGTTCAAAAATTAAAACAAGAAAAGACTAGCAAAGGAAAGTGGGAAAAAAATGAGTCAAGGTAAGATTTGAAAAAGAAAGATGAAGAGATATATAGATTGCAAAACCATAAGTAAAAACTATTGGATGAGGTTAAAAGATTGAAAGAATAAAAGAAGAATTATCAAAATCAAGAAGAAATGAGGATTTTGGATGAAGAATCTACCAAAAGACTTGAAGAGGAAATTTGCAAGAACGTTGAGGAATCCCTAAAATATTGATAAGGTAAAATCAGAAATGCAATCTAGAATTGAAGAAGGACGTCAAAATTTGTTGGATGGGGTCACATTGCATATTCAAAAGGAGAAATAAGACAACATACAATAAGGTCAACAGAATATACTTGAAGAAGTTAAACTCCATCTAGAGGGTGTACATGCCTAATATGATAGCATTATCTCCGAGGATAGAGTAATCAAAGACCAAGAAAAGATGATAGAGGATGCCATTTTCTATGTAAATACAATAGATGAAATGGGTGTGTAGAATGAATAAAAATCGTCAAATGTGAAACCATATTGACACCCTCATTATTAGGAATGATTTCAAGGAAGAAATGAAGATCAATGTCAACATTATCAAGGAAGAAGATGGAATACTCATCAATATTCATGGAATAAGGCATCACAAAACTATTATCAACAAGATATTATCATAGACCAACATCTAATACAAATTGGAGAAGCTTCAACAATAATACATGGAATTAAGGGAAAGAAAATTATGCAACAACTCACCACCAAGGATTACGACCGAAAATAATTGATTTTGGATGGATGGATTATCATCAATGGAAAGAAGATAGAAGGAACATAAGAAAAACATATTACTTGGTTTCATCACATGTGAATCCTTTATTCCAAAGCTTTGAGGATAAATATTTTTGAAGGAGGGTACTATGTTATGATCCAAAGGGGGAATATATAGTGTTAAATGAATATGATATGACCCCAAGGTGGGGGGGCATATATGGGTCTAAATGTACATGTAATGTGTAAATATATATGTAATAGGGTTGACCTAATAGTAAATGGGCCTCATGTGTAGGTGTGAATGGGTATATATAGAGATCATGTATTCATTATTGTAGAGAGGTGAATTGTGTTGCATAAAAGTATTTGATTATTTGGAGGAGGTTCTCCTATTGTTTAAGGAATTATTGTGTAACTTATCTATCTTGGAGTTGTGATTCACACTCACATTGTTGTACATTACAACAGAACTTGGAGGTTGTTTAAATGACATATCAAGGTACCTGTGGTATGAATTTAAGCTTTTGGGTCATTATAATTTTAGAGATACACCCTGTGGAAGATAGGGTTTTTGATTAGTCATATAACTAGTCTCAAAAAGGTGTTCCAGGTAAAACAATCATATATTATTCATAGAGGATCCAAATTAAGTGAGACTAGTTGAATTGGAAAGAGGAATGTTTGTAGTATTTTTGGTGTAAATTCATAATCAATTATCCAATATTGGATGCATGGTATTCTATACAAGTTAGCTCTCTAGAATATGACAAAATTCAGAAAGGATTCAGAATATTCATAGTATTTTGGGTGCAAATTTCAGAATCAATTATCCAATATTAGATGCATGACATTATGTACAAGTTAGCTCTATAGAATAGGACAAAATTGAGCAAGGTTTGGGATAGTTACCATAACTTTCATTTGACACACTCAATTTCGGATAGACCCATGGCATTGCAAAGAAGAAATTTGAGACTACAACAAGTCAAAAGTTTAGACTCATAGGGGCCAAAATTTAAGAAATACATATGAAGGAATGTTGGCCAGGAGGGAAGACTCCAAATCATGGTTTCAAAGGTATGTTTACTTAAAACTATCATAACTTTTGATTGGGATGTCCAATTGAGCTGATTAAAAAGCCATTGGAAAGAGAAAACATAGAATATTATATTGGAACAAGGTTTATAACTAATTGAGATAATTATCCTTCACATAATGAGGTTGGAAGTTGAAGATTGTGGTTGGACCTCACTTAAGAATCAACGGGATTGCCTAAATTTATAGGAGATGAATATAATGATGAAATCAATCCTATGGAATGGTTGAAGTTGGTAAAGGAATATGGTATGGATCCTTTAGAGGACAAAAACCATTTTTCTGATGAAGCTTGGAAGTGGTGGATGAGTATAGATCGAGATACTAGATGGAACTGCATATGGGAAGAATTTAAAAAACTCTTCTCAAATAAATGGCTCAAGGATACAAAAATGGAGGAGATGTGTAAAATTGAAGATGAGTTAAAAGAAGAAAATCAAGAGATCAAGAAGAAGGGTGATGAGATATCTAAGATACAATTCTTTAATGAAGCACTAGTTAAAGAAGTTCAAAAATTGAAACAAGAAAAGACTAGCAAAGGAAAGTGGGAAAAAATGAGTCAAGGGAATATTTGAAAAATAAAGATGAATACGTATGTAGATTACGAAACCATAATAAAAAACTATTGGATGAGGTTAAAAGATTGAAAGAAGAAAAGAAGAATTATCAAGATCAAGAAGAAATGAGGACCTTGGATAAAGAATCTACCAAAAAACTTGAAGAGGAAATTTGCAAGAAGGTTGAGGAATCCCTAAATATTGATGAGGTAAAATAAAAAAAGCAATCTAGAATTGAAGAAGGACGTAAAATTTTGATAGATGGGTTTACATTGCAGCTTCAAAAGGAGAAAAAATACAAGATTCTAGAAGGTCAACACAAGATACTTGAAGAAGTTAAACTCCATCTAGAGGATGTACATTCCATATATGATGTTATTATCTCCAAGGCTAGAATAATAAAAGACCAAGAAAAGATGATAGAGGATGTCATTGTCTATGAAATTAAAATACATGAAATGGGTGTGCAGAATGAATAAAAATCGTTAAATGTGAAACCTTATCGACACCCTCATTATCATGAAAAATTTCAAGGATTACAAGAAGATCAAAATCATCATTATCAAGGAAGATGATGGAATACTCATCAATATTCATGGAATAAGACATCACAAAACCATTATTCAACAAGATTTTATCATAGACCAACATATACTACAAATTGGGGAAGCTTCAACGACAATACATGGAATGAAAGGAAATAAAATTATGCAACAACTAGCCACCAAGGATTACGACCGAAAATAATTGATTTTGGATGGATGGATCATCATCAATGGAAAGAAGAAAGCATAAACATAAGAAAATCATATTACTTGGTTTCATCACGTGTGAATCTTTTATATTAAAATCTTTGAGGATAAATATTTTTGAAGGAAGGTACTATGTTATGACCCAAAGGGGGAATATATAGGGTTAAATGAATATGATATGACCCCAAAGGGGAGCATATATGGGGCTAAATGTATATGTAATGTGTAAATATATATGTAATAGGGTCGGACTAATAGTAAAGGTGCCTCATGTGTAGGTGTGAAAGGATATATAGAGAGATAATGTATGCATTATTGTAGAGAGGTGAATTGTGATGTATAAAGGTATTTGATTATTTGGAGGAGGTTCTCCTATTGTTTAATGAGCTATTGTGTAACTTATATATCTTGGATTTGTGCTCCACGCTGACATTTTTGTACATGAAAATGAAACTTGGAGGTTGTTTAAAAGACATATCAAGGTACTTTTGGTATGAATTTCAACTTCTAGGTCATTTTACTTTCAGAGATACACTCTGTGGAAGATAGGGTTTTTGACTAGTCCTATAACTAATCTCAAAAAGGTGATCTGGGTAAAAAAAACATATATTATTTATAGAAGCTCCAAATTAAGTGAGACCAGTTGAATTGGAAAGATGAATGTTCGTTGTTATTTGGGTGAAAATTTCATAATCAATTATCCAATATTGGACGCGTGGCATTATGTACAAGTTAGCTCTCCAAAATAAGACAATATTCAACAAGGTTTGGGAAAGTTACTATAACTTTCATTTAACAAACTCAATTTTGGTCAGACTTGTAGCATTGCAGAGAGGAAATTTCATACTACTATAGGTCGTAATTTCAGACTCATAGGGGCCAAAATTTAAGAAATACATCAGAAGGAAGGTCGGTTGGGAGGACATGCTCCAAATCAGGGTTTCAAGGTATGTTTACTTAAAACTATCATAAATTTTGATTGGGATGTCTGATTGAGTTGATTTAAAAACCATTGGAAAGATAAAACATAGAATATTATATTGGAACAAGGATTATAACTAATTGAGATAATTTTCCTTCATGTACTGAGGTTGGAAGTTGAGGATTGTGGTTAGACCTCACTTAAGAATCATTGGGATTACCTAAATTTATAGGAGATGAATATGAATATGAAATCAATCCTATGGAATGGTTGAGGTTGGTAAAGGAATACAGTATGGATCCTTCAAAGGAAAAACAATATTTTTATGGTGAAGCTTGGAAGTGGTGGATGAGTATTCATCAAGATACTACATGGAACTGCATATGGGAAGAATTTCAAAAACTCTTCTGAAATAAATGGCTCAAGGATACAAAAATGGAGGAGATGCATAAAATTAAAGATGAGTTAAAATAAGAAAAGGAAGAGATCAAGAAGAAGGGTGATGAGTTATCTTAGATACAATTCCTTAATGAAGAACTAGCTAAAGAAGTTCAAAATTTAAAATGAGAAAAGACTAGCAAAGGAAAGTGGGAAAAAATGACTCAAGGGAAGATTTGAAAAACAAAGATAAAAATATATGTAGATTACAAAACTATAATAAAAAAATATTGGATGAGGTTAAAATATTGAAAGAAGAAAATAAGAATTATCAAAATCAAGAAGAAATGAAGATCTTGGATGAAGAATCTACCAAAGGACTTGAAGAGGAAATTTGCAAGAAGGTTGAGGAATCCCTAAATTTTGATGAGGTAAAATCATAAATGCAATCTAGAATTGAAGAAAAATGTCAAAATGTAATAGATGGGGTCACATTGCAACTTTAAAAGGAGAAATAAGACAAGATCCAAGAAGGTCAACAAAATATACTTGAATAAGTTAAACTCCATCTAGAGGATGTACATGCCAAATATGATGGTATTATCTCCAAGGATAGAGTAATAAAATACCAAGAAAATATGATAAAGGATTCCATTGTCTATGAAAATAAGATAGATGAAATGGGTGTGTAGAATGAATAAAAACCATCAAATGTGAAACCATATTGACACCCTCATTATCAGGAAATATTTCAAGGAAGACAAGAAGATCAATATCAACATTATCAAGGAAGAAAATGGAATACTCATCAATATTCATGGAATGAGGCATCATAAAACTATTATTCAACAAGATATTATCATAGACCAACACCTACTACAAATTGGAGAAACTTCAATGAAAATACATGGAATCAAGGGAAAGAAAATTATGCAACAACTAGCCACGAAGGATTATGACCAAAAATAATTGATTTTGGATGGATGGATCATCATCAATGGAAATAAGAAAGAAGGAACATAAGAAAATCATATTACTCGGTTTCATCATATGTGAAGCCTTTAATTGCAAAGCTTTGAGGACAAAGCTTTTTGAAGGAGGGTATTATGTTATGACCCAAAGGGGAAATATATAGGGTTAAATGAATATGACCCCAAAGGGGCATTTATGGAGATAAACATACATGTAATGTGTAAATATATATGTAATAGGGTCGACCTAATAGTAAATGAGCCTCATGTGTAGGTGTGAATGGGGATATATAGAGATCATGTATGCATTATTGTAGAGAGGTGAATTGTGATGTATAAAGGTATTTGGTTATTTGGAATAGGTTCTCCTATTGTTTAAGGAGTTATATTTTAACTTATATATATTGGATTTGTGCTCCATGCTCACATTGGTGTACATGGTGTGTACTTATGTTCTGTTATGATGATTTAAGCATTTGGAACATTACAGGTTGTGCCTGGGATGTTGTTCCTTATTGCATCATGTTGGCACGTGTGACGAAGAGAAGTGATTCATCTGGTGACTCAACACCCTTAGTTAGTGGCTCTACATATTTAGATCTTTAGAAAATGGACATGTGGGCTTGGGTTGAGAAATTTTGGTTAGTGTGCCATATACATGGGCTGAGAAGCCCACAAGCTGGGCAGAGCACCTAGATCCTTTGTTCACGAATGATTGAGGATGTTTCCTTTGGATTCACTTTGACATTAATTGAGAATGATATTGCACCCCTCTTTCACTTGGATGTGGCCTTTAGAGGCCTATGAAGTCACCCTTTATCCCTTGATATCACCTTTGAGGGATAGGGTTTGATGGATGGTGTGGTTCCGAAGGCGATTTGACATGAGGAGACATATTGCTTCAAATTTTTTCACATTGGAGCATGCCTTATGGCCTTTGGAGGCCTAATGTATCCCTCCTTGAGGCTTGATGTCACATTTTGTATCACTATGTCACCCTTATAGGGCATGACCTCACCCTTTTAGGGTTTTATTTTATGTATTTTTCATTTTTTTCATATTGTAGAGGAAAATTAAGGGGTCATCCCTTTTCTATTTTGTAGTTGACAAAATCATGTGGAAAAATTGGTTAAGGGTGGCCTCATATAAATAGGTCACCCTCACATTTCATTTTCATCACAACTTCTCACCTTTGTGAGAGAAAAGTCTGAAAATTTTCCCGCTTTGGCTATCTCCCTCTTTTCTACATATGTGTTATGCTTGGAGGATCAAGTTGTGGATGTTTTGCTAATTTTTTAAGAGCAATTTTTGCAATTAGGGTTTGGTCTCACAGTATCTTGGCTAAAGTAAGTGAAATTTATGCAATTTATCTTTGTGTTGTTACGTTTCATAGTGAATCTTGCTACTTTATGTTAGACATATTGCTTAGTAAAACCCTAAAAGAGGAGCAAAAGTTCTTCCTCCTTGCACACGGTTATTCTTGTTAAAAATTGGTGAAACTTCCTTGCTAGGGTTAGTATCCTAAAGCCCTAAAGTGCTAGAACTTTAGGATTTTATCTCTAGACACTTGATTTTGACCTAGTTGAAGCATTAAAAAGGGAGAAAAGATTGCTAGAGACCAAATGTGCTTGCACTCTAACAATCCTTCTCTTTAAAGTTTAAACCCTAAGGCCCTAATGTGATAGAACCTTAGAGTTTAAATCATACCTCATAGTTTCTACTAGTTTAATCTTCTTGTTGTATTTTTTGTTATTAAGACTCCATAGCCCTAAGGCTCTGGGTTCATAGCTCTATTGTGGTGAAATTGATCAAAAACACTCTCTTTCAACTCTCTTAACCTCTCTCTAACTTTACTAGCACTAACATTGACTAACTTGTTGTTGCAAAAGTTTGTTACAAGCACCCGATAACTCTTTAATTTGATGCATGCACTCATTTGTTGGTGTCCTAACTTATTCAAAAAATGCATTTAACAATTGGGTACTCTTCTAGTGGATTTGTGCTAATTTTTCCTTGTCCACTGTTACATTTCTAATCAATAATTGTTTCTACTGTTATAAATTATTTATTGTTGTTGTACTATTGTTCATTGCTACAAATTCATAACAACGATAGAAAATTTTCATGTCTACTATTCTCAATAAGTATTTATTGCTTGTTTGAACTTGGAAATAATCATATACATGTTATAAAGTGTTCTTGTTTCGGGAAGGTACTCAAACAACCCCATACCTCTTATATTTCCTTGACCTAGACCCTTTATTTGATGATCAAGAGAGGGGGTGATAAGCTTGGATACTATGCTTGCTAATTTGATCCCTTGAGGTCACCAGAGAAGCCTCCCTTGTGGTGGACCTCTTCCATCACTAAAACGAGGGATGTTCTTACTAAGGTGACAGTGGTAGGATATTCCATAGTTACATAAGACTTGGGTTACTTGTGGTGGGATTTGCACAAGTACAAATCCTGTGATAACAAGATACATTAACTTGCAGATGTTATTGACAATTTTCCTAGTGTAATAGGAAACCACAAGTATATATTGATGTGATATTGTGTAAACATTATACTAGACTCGTATTGAGTTAGAGTGCCCTAAAATGTTATATGATTAATGTGATACTTTGATTTTGATAATGGAATTATTTGATGCATTGATTGTAGTGTGTGTAGGAACATAAAACATGCTTTCAGATTGATCCACATATGGGTAATAGGATCATATAGAAGTGTATGGGGTACCATCAAGAGAGGAGGAAAAACATTGATGTTCCTCCTCTCCTAGTTGTTTCTACTTGTTTGACTCTCTAGGTACTATGATTTGAGAGCATTTTTTATAAATAACCCAGTTTATTAACTTGTACTCTGATGATGGAACTCAAAATTTTAATTATATGATTGGTTTTAAACTATGATTTTGAATGGGTTCATTTGAATGTTTATATTATAATATGGATGAATTATATGTGCACGGATATGACATAACTCACATTGTTGATTCATATGGTTATGAAACATTAAAATGAAAATGTTGGATATATTAAGTTGCAGACTCTACTGATGGTTTTCCTAGTGTGATAGGAAACCACATGTATATATTGACGTGGGATTGCATCAACATTATATCAGACTCTGGATTGAGTTAGGGTACCCTAAAATGTTATATAATTAATATTATTCTTTGATTTTGATCATGGAATTATTTGATGCATTGAGTGTAGTGTGTGTAGGTATAGGGAACATGATTTCCGATCGATCCACATAAGGGTAATGGGGTTTTATAGAAGTGTATGGGGTACCGTATGGAGAGGAGAAACAACATTCCTATTTCCAACTACTAGCATTCTTTTTCTGTGACCTGGGTTGAAAAGATGGTGATGCTTTTACCTAGAGGTTTCACATTGTCATGAGGGTAGGTCATGGATTCAGACACTCTTTAGGTTTGGATGAGGGGAATGGAATAAAGTGATATCCTTATTCCTAAGTGACCATTAGTTTCTCAACAAGGGTGAAAAATATTGAGTTGATAGTGTCTCAATAGTTGCACCATTTCCCTCGCCAAGAAGGTTGGATACTTAAAGGGCATGCAAAAAAATGGCACCCTTGGAATGTACTAAAAGGTAATTCTTGAAGGGCATGAAGAAACATGGAGCCTTTGGTATAGGGAAAAGTTTTAGAACCCCCCATAAATTTATATGTATAATAAATGAGCGAAACCCCATGATATATTGGAAAATTTGAAGGTTATTTTATCAATAATATAATATGCATATATATATATATATATATATATATATATATATATATATATATATATATATGGTGAATGTTTCATTGAATTATATAATATTTGTAAAGTCTCGGAGAATCTTTCATTGAATTATAAAATCGTGTAAAATTTTGGTGAATCTTTCACTGAATTATAAAACCTTATAAAGTCTTGACAAATCTTTTACTAAATTATAAAACATTGTGAAGTTTTGGAATTTTTTTTGATAAAGTATAAAACCATATATACTAATAGAAAAATATATTCATTAAATTGTAATATACTCATTTTACATGTTTGGAAAAAGAAACATAATTTTCCCCTACTCCAAACAATGTTGCAAGCATCATGAGTTGTGTTTGTTGGGGTTCTTACTATATACTTTTGCATATCCATCTATCAGTTTTGAGGATATTTCATCACAAAGTTCCTATATGTGTTGATCCTAACCACCATTGCTATCATCATGAGATATTAATCCTTTTTCTAAAACTTTTATTTTGGAATCTTTATTAATAACTCATCTTTTTCTCTCTAAGGTAGTGGTAATGGTTTTGGTTTTTGAAAGGTGAGTAAGCACATCATATTAATTAAAAATTGATATCGATGAGGAAGTGTGGAAATGAATATTGGTTTGTCATGGTCTTGATCCCTTAATAGATATGCGCGGGGACTGATCCTAAGAGATAATTCTATTGGTTAGGTTTAATGAAACTCTATGAAAAAGGTAGCTTGTCATGAGGATGACCCTTTCCCATTATATTCTAAATCTCTCAAACGACCAAAGCTTAGTAGCTAGTGGTGAAAAGAGGAAGTGTGTAGATCCTTAACTCACATGATTCTCCCTCTCAATTAATTAAATTGGTTGGAAAAATTTCACCTATTCTTCCCTCCCTTTTCCTCCCCTCCCCGTGCAAGTAGGCTAGTAAAACGATTGAGGGTAGAAAATAGTCCTTCAAAGAAATATCATGGGGCTAACCTGTTTTGATATTGGTCCCCACCCATACCCAAAATCTTACCATGGTATCCAAACTCTTAACATGGTATAACCTCTTACTTTCATGGGTATCCATGCCCTTATTGCAATAATGGGTCCACCTGATCCCCACTATTCGATATCATCTTACACCGCTTGAGCAGGCAAAGAGAGTGTGGTGTCTCTTGCCAACCATATATTCCATTGCCAACTTAAAAAATATTAAATGCATGAAATAACTCAAGCAACTTCTCGATATAATGTAATATTCAAATATAATATCTTATTTGCATATCAATCAAAATCATATCCATGAGTTTTGATGAGTAATTGTACTCAATAATTGCTCACATGTTCTCATTGTGGTTTGGGAGACTATCACTAGTGGCTTGAAAAGACACATCAATTAATTTTATGTGAAAAGGTGTTGTGACAACTGCAAAAGCCTCACCTAAAAGCTATATGTTGTTAAGCCTATGCTAAGACATTATCTTACTTTTTTTTTTTTCGCACTAACCACTGCTATCAAATGAAAAAGAGATAGTCTTAGTTAGACTGCCATTATTAAGCATGAACAATAAGAGATCTAGATTCAGTAAGGGTTATTATGCCATTGTGTATATCTATACATGACAATAGCATGGTGCACAATCAAAGTCTTATCAGCCATTTTAAGCCCATTAAGGGTAGCACATGCAATGTCTATCACAGCTAGATACTACTACATATCGAATCCCAAAAGGATATATCACATAAACAAGAAACAAGAAAAAATTTGAACATGCACATCAATTACTTTTGT
This sequence comes from Picea mariana, assembly GCA_032191745.1. Lineage (NCBI taxonomy): Eukaryota > Viridiplantae > Streptophyta > Pinopsida > Pinales > Pinaceae > Picea > Picea mariana. The sequence continues at coordinate 308,064 of JASDQU010010194.1, forward strand.
GTGAAAAAATTATTGTGACAACTGCAAAGCCTCACTTGTAAAGCTATATGTTGTTGAGCCAGTGCTTTAAGAGATTCTCCTTCTCTAGTTTTGGCTGACCACTATTATCAAATGAAAAAGAGAGTCTCAGTTAGACTGCCATAATTAAGCATGAACAATAAGAGATATAGATTTAGGTAATTATTTCATCGTGTATATCTATACTTGACAGTAGCGCGATGCATAGTCAAAGTCTTATCACCCATTTTAAGCCCATTAAGGGCATCACATGCAATGTCTATCATTGTTGGATCCAACTAATTACTAACTCCCAACCAACAAGAAGTTGGTTTGGGTCATCGAATCGAATAAAGACTTGGCTCGAAGAAAAAGGATGTGGTGATCATATTCCACCCATTATCGATGAGAATAGACCCTCAATTGGCAAAGTGGAATCCGAAGATTGTGACTAATGTCATTAAACCTGTTTTTGTTGAAAATTTGGGAAGTAGGTTTGGTTCCCAATTATTCACATAATTTTTTTATTTAACTGGGACTTCCTTGTCTCCACCAGTGTCATTTTCATAAATAAATCCCTTCGACAAGAAACAAATCCATACGTTTCTTAAATTTTTTGTAGCAAGTCTCTCAATTATGATGTGTGTTTATATCCTAAAAAAAAATGACAATGGATCACCCCAACCACCAAGAAGTTGGGTTGGCTTGTTGAATTGAATAAAGACTCAACTCGAAGAAAAAGGATGTGGTGATCATGTTTCACCCACAACTGATGAAAATAGACCCTTAATTGGTGAAGTGGGATCTGAAAATTGTAACTAATGATGTTAAACTTGTTTTTGTCGAAAACAACCAAAGGGGCCTGATCTTTGGACACTCATTCGCAACATATTAGCCCTCTTCCACTTCACAAGAATGGATTGCTTACCGTGAAGCAACCAAGCATATAACTAAGAACCAACACATTCTCTTTGATTATCAAAGAGAAATAATGGTGAGAAATGTGATTATTGATAACAACTTAACCCCTTGTGTTTTAGCATGTATAAGATTCATGACCAATAATTTGGGAAGAAATTATTAATGAGAAAGATCACAAGGAAAGGCTACTAAGAAAGCATTTGAAAAATCCAATCATTGAAGCTCTCTTTGTTATTTAATATAATTTTTTATTTAAAAATTAATAATAATAAATTTTCTAAAAACTAAATCATACAAATTATTTATTTAAAAAAAAAACTTAGTTTTTACTTGAATATTGAAAAATTAAATTTAAGGTTATATTTTAGTGGCAGCTTAGAATTCAAGAAAAAAACATATAACATTTATTTATTTAAAAAACTATTGAAAAATTAAATTTAAGGTTTTTTTAGTGGCAATTTCAGAGTTCAAGAAAAAAACATATAACATTCAAATAAATAAGTGTATTTTTATAATTCAAGAAAACAACATATAATATTGAAAGAAATAAGTGCAAAGGATTAGTTTAATAGATTAACATTAATGTTGTTGAATATTTAACTAATTCTATGTCAACAAATGTTCTCTTCAAATCCCTTTCGATTAAATACATTATTTCATGCCAACCAGTATATTAGAGATATCATTTACACATTATTCAAATTCCCTTATAAATTAGCCACATTATTCTATGTTGACAATGTCGATAAGCTTACTAGAGATATCATCTATTAAGGTGGGAGAATATCCTTCAATTTTTCTTGCAAAATATAATATTGAGGACATTTAACTAGTTCCATACCCACAGGTGCTGCAAAATTACTCACTGAATAAGATGCACTAATTTACACTCTACAAATTTACTAAGAATCTCATTCATAAATATGACAAAACAATTCTTGAATTTCCCCATAAAATTTTCTTAATAAAAAATATTAAAATAAATAAACCAAAATCACAAGAAAAACTTTCCTATAAAAAACATTAAAATAAATAAACCAAAATCAGAAGAATAAGATGCACTAATTTACACTCTACAAATTTACTAAGAATCCCATTCATAAATATAACAAAACAACTCTTGAATTTCCCCATAAAATTTTCTTAATAAAAAACATTAAAATAAATAAACCAAAATCACAAGAAAAACTTTCCTATAAAAAACATTAAAATAAATAAACCAAAATCAGAGGAAAACGCCAAGGAAAAAATATAAGGAATTACACAGGAAAATGCCAAGAAAAACAAAACAAAATATAAGAAATAACACAGGAAAATGCCAAAATTTCGGTACACTGATATGGCTACCGAAATTGTCATCACTGCCACTGGTGAAAGTACAATATCTCCCCTATGATTTGTAACCTCAATTAACAAGACTCAGAGTCCACTTGTAGGGTGACCCCTTGCTCTGGTTAGCCTTGATCAGTTTTTAATATTACGGTAAATGAACCTTAACTACAATGACCATTTCATATTTTTTGATTTCAATTGCTTAGTGAAATTTATTTTATGTTTTCATATAAAATTATAATAAAGAACATCTTAATTTAATTTTTATTTTTTTAAATAATCAATTAATGCTTTAAGTTAAAAAAAAAAAATTCAATAAAATACAACTTGATTTAATTTCGTTTTTCCATTCAATAAAATACAACTTGATTTAATTTCGTTTTTCCATTCAATTCAGTGAATTAAGAGAAAAATCAACTTAACTAGAATGACCATTTCATTTTTTTTATTTTAATTGCTTAATTTAAGTAGGGCTTAGTTTATTTTATGTTTTTTAAAATTTTAATTACAATAAAGAATATTTTAATTTAATTTTTTTTTCTATCCAATAAATTTTTAAATAATCAATTAACATTTTAATTAAAAAAAATCAATAAAATACAACAAAATACAACTTGAATTAATTCATGTTTCCATTCAACAAAGTTACAAGCACTGAATTAAGAGGTTAAAAAGAAAAATTGTTTCATGTTTCCATTCAACAAATTTACCAGCCCTGAATTAAGAGTTTAAAAAAGAAAAATTGGATTAGTTTAATGTAATCTATTTTTTCTATTTAATAAACTTTTAAGTAATCAATTAAAAGTATTAAGTTTACAAAATTAAAATTAATATTTTAACTTTAAAAAATTAAACTTAAATAAATTACAACGTGATTTGATTTAATTTGTTTTCTGAAGTTACCGTCAGTGAATATAAGATTTTAAAGAATAAAGATTGGATTAGTGTTAACATTTATTAAATCTGTAAATTATATAAACCACATTTCCATGAAATTTTAAAAAAACAAACATAAAATTTCCATCATTAAAATTAATATAATATTATTGTATGTAAATTATATAAACCACATTTCCATGAAATTTTAAAAAAGGAAACATAAAATTTTCATCATTAAAATTAATATAATATTATTGTCTATTCCTTCCGGAGCGTTTTTTCCCAAACATATTAATTATTGAAAATAATAGTCCTTATTCATGGATATAGGTACAATGTTTTGCTCCCTGGGTTGGCAGCATACAGAAATTTAGCACAAGGACATGTTCTGTATATTGCACTCTTACCATAAAGGAAATGAAGGATCTTGAGTTGAGTTGAACATGCAGTGTTTTTCATTTCAGCAATATTTATATGAAGATTTGAGAGATTAAGGATATCAATCATAACTGGCATGGTGTGTGGGTAAT
>JASDQU010010194.1:318627-329777 GCA_032191745.1 Picea mariana
TTAAAATCTTTGAGGATAAATATTTTTGAAGGAAGGTACTATGTTATGACCCAAAGGGGGAATATATAGGGTTAAATGAATATGATATGACCCCAAAGGGGAGCATATATGGGGCTAAATGTATATGTAATGTGTAAATATATATGTAATAGGGTCGGACTAATAGTAAAGGTTCCTCATGTGTAGGTGTGAACGGATATATAGAGAGGTCATGTATGCATTATTGTAGAGAGGTGAATTGTGATGTATAAAGGTATTTGATTATTTGGAGGAGGTTCTCCTATTGTTTAATGAGCTATTGTGTAACTTATATATCTTGGAGTTGTGCTCCACGCTGACATTTTTATACATGAAAATGAAACTTGGAGGTTGTTTAAAACACATATCAAGGTACTTTTGGTATGAATTTCAACTTCTGGGTCATTTTACTTTCAGAGATACACTCTGTGGAAGATAGGATTTCTGACTAGTCCTATAACTAATCTCAAAAAGGTGTTCTGGGTAAAAAAAATCATATATTATTTATAGAAGCTCCAAATTAAGTGAGACCAGTTGAATTAGAAAGAGGAATGTTCGTTGTTATTTGGGTGAAAATTTCATAATCAATTATCCAATATTGGACACAAGGCATTATGTACAAGTTAGCTCTCAAGAGTAAGACAAAATTCAACAAGGTTTGGGAAAGTTACTATAACTTTGATTTGACAAACTCAATTTTGGTCAGACCTGTAGCATTGCAGAGAGAAAATTTCATACTACTATAGGTCGAAATTTCAGACTCATAGGGGCCAAAATTTAAGAAATACATCAGAAGGAAGGTTGGTTGGGAGGACATGCTCCAAATCAGGGTTTCAAAGGTATGTTTACTTAAAACTATCATAAATTTTGATTGGGATGTCTGATTGAATTGATTCAAAAACCATTGGAAAGATAAAATATAGAATATTATATTGGAACAAGGATTATAACTAATTGAGATAATTTTCCTTCATGTACTGAGGTTGGAAGTTAAGGATTGTGGTTAGACCTCACTTAAGAATCATTGGGATTACCTAAATTTATAGGAGATGAATATGAATATGAAATGAATCTTATGGAATGGTTGAGGTTGGTAAAGGAATACAGTATGTATCCTTCAAAGGAAAAACAATATTTTTATGGTGAATCTTGGAAGTGGTGGATGAGTATTGATCAAGATACTACATGGAACTGCATATGGGAAGAATTTCAAAAACTCTTCTGAAATAAATGGCTCAAGGATAAAAAAAATGGAGGAGATGCATAAAATTCAAGATGAGTTAAAATAAGCAAAGGAAGAGATCAAGAAGAAGGGTGATAAGTTATCTTAGATACAACTACTTAATGAAGAACTAGCTAAAGAAGTTCAAAATTTAAAATGAGAAAAGACTAGCAAAGGAAAGTGGGAAAAAATGACTCAAGGGAAGATTTGAAAAACAAAGATGAAAATGTATGTAGATTACAAAACTATAATAAAAAAATATTGGACGAGGTTAAAATATTGAAAGAATAAAATAAGAATTATCAAAATCAAGAAGAAATGAGGATCTTGGATGAAGAATCTACCAAAGGACTTGAAGAGGAAATTTGCAAGAAGGTTCAGGAATCCCTAAATTTTGATGAGGTAAAATTAGAAATGCAATCTAGAATTGAAGAAAAATGTCAAAATGTAATAGATGGGGTCACATTGCAACTTTAAAAGGAGAAAGAAGACAAGATCCAATAAGGTCAACAAAATATACTTGAATAAGTTAAAATCCATTTAGAGGATGTACATGCCAAATATGATGGTATTATCTCCAAGGATAGAGTAATAAAATACCAAGAAAATATGATAAAGGATTCCATTGTCTATGAAAATAATATAGATGAAATGGGTGTGTAGAATGAATAAAAACCATCAAATGTGAAACCATATCGACACCCTCATTATCAGGAAATATTTCAAGGAAGACAAGAAGATCAATATCAACATTATCAAGGAAGAAGATGGAATACTCATCAATATTCATGGAATAAGGCATCATAAAACCATTATTCAACAAGATATTATCATAGACCAACATCTACTACAAATTGGAGAAACTTCAACGAAAATACATGGAATCAAGGGAAAGAAAATTATGCAACAACTAGTCATGAAGGATTATGACCAAAAATAATTGATTTTAGATGGATGGATCATCATGAATGGAAAAAAGAAAGAAGGAACATAAGAAAATCATATTACTCGATTTCATCATATGTGAAGCCTTTAATTGCAAAGCTTTGAGGACAAAGCTTTTTGAAGGAGGGTATTATGTTATGACCCAAAGGGGGAATATATAGGGTTAAATGAATATGATATGACCCCAAAGGGGGGCATATATGGAGATAAATGTACATGTAATGTGTAAATATATATGTAATAGGGTCGGCCTAATAGTAAATGGGCCTCATGTGTAGGTGTGAATGGGGATATATAGAGATCATGTATGCATTATTGTAGAGAGGTGAATTGTGATGTATAAAGGTATTTGGTTATTTGGAGGAGGTTCTCCTATTGTTTAAGGAGTTATATTTTAACTTATATATATTGGATTTGTGCTCCATGCTCACATTGGTGTACATGGTGTGTACTTATGTTCTGTTATGATGATTTAAGCATTTGGAACATTACAGGTTGTGCTTGGGATGTTGTTCCTTATTGCATCACGTTGGCATGTGTGATGGAGAGAAGTGATTCATCTGGTGACTCAACACCCTTAGTTAGTGGCTCTACATATTTGGAACCTTAGAAAATGGACATGTGGTCTTGGGTTGAGCAGTTTTGGTTAGTGTGCCATATACATGGGCTGAGAAGCCCACAGGCTGGGTAGAGCACCTAGATCCTTTGTTCACGAATTATTAAGGATGTTTCCTTTGGATTCACTTTGACATCAATAGAGGATGATATTTCACCACTCTTTCACTAGGATGTGGCCTTTAGAGGCTTATGAAGTCACCCTTTATCCCTTGATATCACCTTTGAGGGATAGGGTTTGATGGATGGTGTGGTTCCGAAGGCGATTTGACATGAGGAGACATATTGCTTCGAACTTTTTCACATTGGAGCATGCCTTATGGCCTTTGGAGGCCTAATGTATCCCTCCTTGAGGCTTGATTTCACATTTTGTAGCACTACGTCACCCTTCTAGGGCATGACCTCACCCTTTTAGAGTTTTACTTTATGTATTTTTCATTTTTTTCATATTGTAGAGGAAAATTAAGGGGTCATCCCTTTTCTATTTTGTAGTTGACAAAATCATGTGGAAAAATTGGTTAAGGGTGGCCTCATGTAAATAGGTCACCCTCACATTTCATTTTCATCATAACTTCTCACCTTTGTGAGAGAAAAGTCTGAAAATTTTCCCTCTTTGACTATCTCCCTCTTTTCTACATATGTGTTATGCTTGGAGGATCAAGTTGTGGATGTTTTGCTGATTTTTTAAGAGGAATTTCTGCAATTAGGGTTTGGTCTCATGGTATCTTGGCTAAAGTAAGTGAAATTTATGCAATTTATCTTTGTGTTGTACGTTTCATAGTGAATCTTGCTACTTTATGTTAGACGTCTTGCTTCGTAAAACCCTAAGAGAGGAGCAGAAGTGCTTCTTCCTCTCATAAGGTTATTCTTGTTCAAAATTGGTGAAACTTCCTTGCTAGGGTTAGTATCCTAAAGCCCTAAAGTGCTAGAACTTTAGGATTTTAACCCTAGACACTTGATTTTGACCTAGTTGAAGCATTAAAAAGGGAGAAAAGATTGCTAGAGACCAAATGTGCTTTCACTCTAACAATCCTTCTCTTTAAAGTTCAAACCATAAGGCCTTAATGTGATAGAACCTTAGAGTTTAAACCATACCTCATAGTTTCTACTAGTTTAATCTTCTTGTTGTATTTTTTTTTATTAAGACTCCATAGCCCTAAGGCTCTGGGTTCATAGCTCTATTGTGGTGAAATTGATCAAAAACACTCTCTTTCAACTCTCTTAATCTCTCTCTAACTTTACTAACACTAACATTGACTAACTTGTTGTCGCTGTAAAAGTTTGTTACAAGCACCCGATAACTCTTTAATTTGATGCATGCACTCATTTGTTGGTGTCCTAACTCATTCAAAAAATGCATTTAACAATTGGGTACTCTTCTAGTGGATTTGTGCTAATTTTTCCTTGTCAACTATTGCATTTCTGATCAATAATTGTTTCTACTATTATAAATTATTTATTGTTGTTGTACTACTGTTCATTGCTACAAATTCATAACAACCATAGCAACTTTTCATGTCTACTATTCTCAATAAGTATTTATTGCTTGTTTGAACCTGGAAATAATCATATACATGTTATAAAGTGCTCTTGTTTTGGGAAGGTACTCAAACAACCCCATACCTCTTATATTTCCTTGACCTAGACCCTTTATTTGATGATCAAAAGAGGGGGTGATAAGCTTGGATACTATGCTTTCTAATTTGATCCCTTGAGGTCACCAAAGAAGCCTCTCTTGTGGTGGACCTCTTCCATCACTAAAACGAGGGATTTTCTTACTAAGGTGATAGTGGTAGGATATTCCATAGTTACATAAGACTTGGGTTACTTGTGGTGGGATTTGCACAAGTACAAATCCTGCGATAACAAGATACATTAACTTGCATATGTTACTGACAATTTTACTAATGTAATAGGAAACCACAAGTATATATTGATGTGAGATTGTGTAAACATTATACTAGACTCGTATTGAGTTAGGGTACCCTAAAATGTTATATGATTAATGTGATACTTTGATTTTGATAATGGAAGTATTTGATGCATTGATTGTAGTGTGTGTAGGAACATAAAACATGCTTTCAAATTGATCCACATATGGGTAATAGAATCATATAGAAGTGTATGGGGTACCATCAAGAGAGGAGGAAAAACATTGATGTTCCTCCTCTCCTAGATGTTTCTACTTGTTTGACTCTCTAGGTACTATGATTTGAGAGCATTTGTTTATAAATAACTCAGTTTATTAACTTGTACTCTGATGATGGAACTCAAAATTTTAATTATATGATTGGTTTTAAACTATGATTTTGAATGGGTTCATTTGAATGTTTATATTATAATATGGATGGATTATATGTGCACAGATATGACATAACTCACATTTTTGATTCATATGGTTATGAAACATTAAAATGAAAATGTTGGATATATTAAGTTGCAGACTCTACTGATGGTTTTCCTAGTGTGATAGGAAACCGCATGTATATATTGACGTGGGATTGCATCAACATTATATCGGACTCTAGATTGAGTTAGGGTACCCTAAAATGTTATATAATTAATATTATTCTTTGATTTTGATTATGGAATTATTTGATGCATTGAGTGTAGTGTGTGCAGGTATAGGGAACATGATTTCCAATCGATCCACATAAGGGTAATGGGGTTTTATAGAAGTGTATGGGGTACCATATGGAGAGGAGAAACAACATTCCTATTTCCAACTAGTAGCATTCTTTTCTGTGACCTGGGTTGAAAAGATGGTGATGCTTTCACCTAGAGGTTTCACATTGTCATGAGGGTAGGTCATGGATTCAGACACTCTTGAGGTTTGGATGAGGGGAATGGAATAAATTGATATCCTTATTCCTAAGTGACCATTAGTTTCTCAACAAGGGTGAAAAATATTGTGTTGATAGTGTCTCAATAGTTGCACCATTTCCCCTGCCAAGAAGGTTGGATACTTAAAGGGCATGCAAAAAAATGGCACCCTTGGAATGTACTAAAAGGTAATTCTTGAAGGGCATGAAGAAACATGGAGCCTTTGGTATAGGGAAAAGTTTTAGAACCCCCCATAAATTTATATGTATAATAAATGAGCGAATCCCCATGATACATTGGAAAATTTGAAGGTTATTTTATCAATAATATAATATGTATATATATTTTTTGGTGAATGTTTCATTGAATTATAAAATTGTGTAAAATTTTGGTGAATCTTTCACTGAATTATAAAACCTTATAAAGTCTTAACAAATCTTTTACTAAATTATAAAACATTGTGAAGTTTTGGAATTTTTTTTGATAAAGTATAAAACCATATATACTAATAGAAAAATATATTCATTAAATTGTAATATACTCATTTTACATGTTTGGAAAAAGAAACATAATTTTCCCCTCCTCCAACCAATGTTGCAAGCATCATGAGTTGTGTTTGTTGGGGTTCTTACTATATACTCTTGCATATCCATCTATCAATTTTGAGGATATTTCATCACAAAGTTCCTATATGTGTTGATCCTAACCACCATTTCTATCATCATGAGATATTAATCCTTTCTCTAAAACTTTTATTTTGGAATCTTTATTACTAACTCATCTTTTTCTCTCTAAGGTAGTGGTAATGGTTTTGGTTTTTGAAAGGTGAGTAAGCACATCATATTAATTAAAAATCGATATCGATGAGGAAGTGTGGAAATGAATATTGGTTTGTCATGGTCTTGATCCCTTAATAGATATGTGTGGGGATTGATCCTAAGAGATAATTCTATCGGTTAGGTTTAATGAAACTCTATGAAAAAGGTAGCTTGTCATGAGGATGGCCCTTTCCCAATATATTCTAAATCTCTCAACCGACCAAAGCTTAGTAGCTAGTGGTGAAAAGAGGAAGTGTGTAGATCCTTAACTCACATGATTCTCCCTCTCAATTAATTAGATTGGTTGGAAAACTTTCACCTATTCTTCCCTCCCTTTTCCTTCCCTCCCCGTGCAAGTAGGCTAGTAAAAAGATTGAGGGTAGAAAATAGTCCTTCAAAGAAATATCATGGGGCTAACCTGTTTTGATATTGGTCCCCAACTTACCATGGTATCTAAACTCTTAACATGGTACAACCTCTTACTTTCATGGGTATCCATGCCCTTACTACAATAATGGGTCCACCCGATCCCCACTATCCGATATCATCTTACACCGCTTGAGCAGGCAAAGAGAGTGTGGTGTCTCTTGCCAACCATATATTCCATTGCCAACTTCAAAAATATTAAAATGCATGAAATAATTCAAGCAACTTCTCGATATAATGTAATATTCAAATATAATATCTTATTTGCATATCAATCAAAATCATATCCATGAGTTTTGATGAGTAATTGTACTCAGTAATTGCTCACATGTTCTCATTGTGGTTTGGGAGACTATCACCAGTGGCTTGAAAAGACACATCAATTAATTTTATGTGAAAAGGTGTTGTGACAGCTGCAAAAGCCTCACCTACAAAGCTATATGTTGTTGAGCATGTGCTAAGACATTATTTTACTTTGTTTTTTTACACTAACCACTGTTATCAAATGAAAAAGAGATAGTCTTAGTTAGACTATCATAATTAAGCATGAACAATAAGAGATCTAGATTCAGTAAGGGTTGTTATGCCATTGTGTATATCTATACATGACAATAGCATGGTGCACAATCAAAGTCTTATCACCCATTTTAAGCCCATTAAGGGTAGCACATGCAATGTCTGTCACAGCTAGATACTATTACATATTGAAAAGAAAAAAAATTGAACATGCACATCAATTACTTTTGTGTGAAAAAATTATTGTGACAACTGCAAAGCCTCACCTGTAAAGCTATATGTTGTTGAGTCAGTGCTAAGAGATTCTCGTTCTCTAGTTTTGGCTGACCACTACTATCAAATGAAAAAGAGAGTCTCAGTTACACTGTCATAATTAAGCATGAACAATAAGAGATATAGATTCAATAAAGGTAACTATTTCATCGTGTATATCTATACCTGACAGTAGCATGATGCATAGTCAAAGTCTTATCACCCATTTTAAGCCCATTAAGGGCATCACATGAAATGTCTATCATTGATGGATCCAACTAATTACTGACTCCCAACCAACAAGAAGTTAGTTTGGGTCATCAAATCGAATAAATACTTGGCTCAAAGAAAAAGGATGTGGTGATCATATTCCACCCATTATCAATGAGAATAGACCCTCAATTGGTGAAGTGGAATCTAAAGATTGTGACTAATGTCATTAACCCTGTTTTTGTTGAAAATTTGGGAAGTAGGTTTGGTTCCCAATTATTCACATAATGTTTTTATTTAACTGGGACTTCCTTGTCTCCACCAGTGTCATTTTCATAAATAAATCCCTTCGACAAGAAATAAATCCATAGGTTTCTTAAATTTTTTGTAGCAAGTCCCTCAATTATGATGTGTGTTTATATTCTCAAAAAAAAATGACAATGGATCACCCCAACCACCAAGAAGTTGGGTTGGCTTGTTGAATCGAATAAAGACTCAACTCGAAGAAAAAGGATGTGGTGATCATGTTTCACCCATAACTAATGAAAATAGACCCTTAATTGGCGAAGTGGGATCTGAAAATTGTAACTAATGATGTTAAACTTGTTTTTGTCGAAAACAACCAAAGAGGCCTGATCTTTAGACACTCATTCGCATCGAAAACAACCAAAGAGGCCTGATCTTTAGACACTCATTCGCAACATATTGACCCTCTTCCACTTCACAAGAATGGATTACTTACCGTGAAGCAACCAAGCATATAACTAAGAACCAACACATTCGCTTTGATTATCAAAGAGAAATAATGGTGAGAAAGGTGATTATTGATAATAACTTAACCCCGTGTGTTTTAGCATGTATAAGATTCAAGGCCAATAATTTGGGAAGAAATTATTAATGAGAAAATCACAAGACTACTAAGAAAGCATTTGAAAAATCCAATCAGTGAAGCTATCTTTGTTATTTAATATATTTTTTTATTTAAAAATTAATAATAATAAACTTTTTAAAAACGAAATCATACAAATTATTTATTTAAAAAACACACTTAGTTTTTACTTGAATATTGAAAAATTTAATTTAAGGTTATATTTTAGTCGCAGCTTAGAATTCAAGAAAAAAACATATAACATTTATTTATTTAAAAAACATACTTAGTTTTTACTTGAATATTGAAAAATTAAATTTAAGGTTATTTTTTAGTGGCAGCTTTAGAATTCAAGAAAAAAATATATAACATTCAAATAAATAAATAAATAAGTGTAGTTTTATAATTTAAGAAAACAATATATAATATTGAAAGAAATAAGTGTAAGGGATTAGTTTAATAGATTAATATCAATGTTGTTGAACATTTGACTAATTCTGTATCAACAAATGTTCTCTTCAAATCCTGTTAGATTAAATACATTATTTCATGCCAATAGGTATATTAGAGATATCATTTACACATTATTCAAATCCCCTTATAAATTAGTCACATTGTTCTAGGTTGATAATGTCCACAAGCTTACTAGAGATATCATCTATTAAAGTGGGAAAATATTCTTCAATTTTTCTTGCAAAATATATAATAAGTTTGCTTAACTAACAATCTACAATATTAATGTTAATGGACATTTAACTAGTTCCATACCCACAAATACTACAAGATTAGCCACTAAATAAAATGCACTAATTTACATTCTACAAATTTACTAAAAATCCCATTCACAAATATTACAAAACAACTCTTAAATTTCCCCATAATATTTTCCTAATAAAAAACATTAAAATAAATAAACCAAAATCACAGGAAAACGCCAAGGTAAAAATATAAGGAATTACACAGGAAAATGCCAAGAAAAACAAAACAAAATATAAGAAATAACACAGGAAAATGCCAAAATTTCGGTACACTGATATGGCTACCGAAATTGTCATCACTGCCACTGGTGAAAGTACAATATCTCCCCTATGATTTGTAACCTCAATTAACAAGACTCAGAGTCCACTTGTAGGGTGACCCCTTGCTCTGGTTAGCCTTGATCAGTTTTTAATATTACGGTAAATGAACCTTAACTACAATGACCATTTCATATTTTTTGATTTCAATTGCTTAGTGAAATTTATTTTATGTTTTCATATAAAATTATAATAAAGAACATCTTAATTTAATTTTTATTTTTTTAAATAATCAATTAATGCTTTAAGTTAAAAAAAAAAAATTCAATAAAATACAACTTGATTTAATTTCGTTTTTCCATTCAATAAAATACAACTTGATTTAATTTCGTTTTTCCATTCAATTCAGTGAATTAAGAGAAAAATCAACTTAACTAGAATGACCATTTCATTTTTTTTATTTTAATTGCTTAATTTAAGTAGGGCTTAGTTTATTTTATGTTTTTTAAAATTTTAATTACAATAAAGAATATTTTAATTTAATTTTTTTTTCTATCCAATAAATTTTTAAATAATCAATTAACATTTTAATTAAAAAAAATCAATAAAATACAACAAAATACAACTTGAATTAATTCATGTTTCCATTCAACAAAGTTACAAGCACTGAATTAAGAGGTTAAAAAGAAAAATTGTTTCATGTTTCCATTCAACAAATTTACCAGCCCTGAATTAAGAGTTTAAAAAAGAAAAATTGGATTAGTTTAATGTAATCTATTTTTTCTATTTAATAAACTTTTAAGTAATCAATTAAAAGTATTAAGTTTACAAAATTAAAATTAATATTTTAACTTTAAAAAATTAAACTTAAATAAATTACAACGTGATTTGATTTAATTTGTTTTCTGAAGTTACCGTCAGTGAATATAAGATTTTAAAGAATAAAGATTGGATTAGTGTTAACATTTATTAAATCTGTAAATTATATAAACCACATTTCCATGAAATTTTAAAAAAACAAACATAAAATTTCCATCATTAAAATTAATATAATATTATTGTATGTAAATTATATAAACCACATTTCCATGAAATTTTAAAAAAGGAAACATAAAATTTTCATCATTAAAATTAATATAATATTATTGTCTATTCCTTCCGGAGCGTTTTTTCCCAAACATATTAATTATTGAAAATAATAGTCCTTATTCATGGATATAGGTACAATGTTTTGCTCCCTGGGTTGGCAGCATACAGAAATTTAGCACAAGGACATGTTCTGTATATTGCACTCTTACCATAAAGGAAATGAAGGATCTTGAGTTGAGTTGAACATGCAGTGTTTTTCATTTCAGCAATATTTATATGAAGATTTGAGAGATTAAGGATATCAATCATAACTGGCATGGTGTGTGGGTAAT